>CM040246.1:42636019-42933633 GCA_022545495.1 Chrysanthemum lavandulifolium | reverse complement strand
TACCTTCGTCGTCCCCACGATTTCAATCTTCACGGCGAGCCACAACGAGCAACCCCGGTGTGGCGGCGAGCCACGGCGGGGCTCCACGTCACCCACGGCGAGCCACGACCATCCCCACACCGGATGCTCTTAGAGCAATTGCAACCATAACTTGAGTTATGGTTTAACATCGTGCCACGTCTGCGCCACATCAGCTTTAACATTTCACCTTAACTCACAAAAAAACACCCGCAATCATAACATTCCAAAGTTAAACCTTAACTCACCAACAATTTACAAAACAAACCCCTCATTTAGGGGCAGAAATGAAAAAAAATAACTGGCGTTAGTAGGGCAACGCCCAACCCTTAACTTGGGAATAACATGAAGCACGCAATGGTTAACATGGTTTAACACCGAAATGTTAAACAATAACGTGTGTGTGGGGGGGTGTTATGAATGGGAGTGTTCTTAGCCCTCTATTGTATAAGAGTTGGGATTATTTTTACACTTCAAGTTTACTTCGGACGCCACATGCCTAAGGCCCTTGTTGTATCTTCTTTTGTTAATACCGTATAGTACGTGTGGTGTGCGACGTAATTTTGTTGTGTGCATATCATCTAGATATATCGCATCGTATACATACATTCGATGTATTTAGTTTCCATCTTGCTATTATCATATCTTTACTTCTGTCATTAATCATTCCATCTTTAGCCCTCTATTGGGAGTGTTCTTAGCCCTCTATTGTATAAGAGTTGGGATTATTTTTACACTTCAAGTTTACTTCGGACGCCACATGCCTAAGGCCCTTGTTGTATCTTCTTTTGTTAATATCGTATAGTACGTGTGGTGTGCGACGTAATTTTGTTGTGTGCATATCATCTAGATATATCGCATCGTATACATACATTCGATGTATTTAGTTTCCATCTTGCTATTATCATATCTTTACTTCTGTCATTAATCATTCCATCTTTAGCATTGATGCATCAGCAAAAAAATATTGTGAATGTGATTAAACTTGTTACAAATGCAACATTATTGATTTTATAATAATCACAGGTAGATATTAGTCTTTTACTACTATCTCCGTCTCAAAATTTAAATTCATTTTGATTTTTTTTTGCAACTTTGACCTTAAATTTTTTTTCTTCATGTTATATAATACTTAATGCAAAATATATAAAAAGATTGCGTTTTAAATGTATTTTTATTGTTATACTTTTCATCAAGTATTATATAAAACGAAAAATATATAAAACGAAAAATATATAATTAAGGTCAAAGTTGCAAACTAAAAATAAAAATAGACTTAAGTTTTGAGACAGATGGACTAATAGCTAGTGTGGTTGAAAGTATAAGATAATAAAAAATACATGTGGTTGAAAGTATTTGGTGATAAGAAAAATTAAAAGAATAAGAAAGATTTTTACTCATATACTTTAAAAAAAGACATAATTTTAAAGAGATATGCATCTATTTGTACAGATGTGATTTATTTTCATCTTTTTCATTTTAATTTTTCTTCTTATTTGATGCTAACTCTACATGTAAGAAGAGTATTGAATGTGAAATGCACTAATCACAAAAAATAGTATCATTTCACACCTAATTAGTGTGTATTCGACTATTTTTAAAATTTTATAGTTATATGAGTCTTTAGATGGATACATACATGTTCATGTTCCTAGCCAAATGTTGCATCAAAAAAAAGACTCAGGTTAAAAGTAAGAAGACTGAAGCAAAAAACCAAGCTGAAGGTCAAACTGATGTTCAATCTCAAAGTCATGTGCAACCCATTGGTGGTCAGTCTAAAAGTCATGTTCATTCATCTAGTGAACAATATGAAAGCCATGTTCAAGCAAATACGGTTCCATCTGATTCTCAATGTCATAATGCAGTTCAAGCAAACGTGGTCTAGTGTCAATATGAAAGTCAAGTGGATGTTTGTTCTGGGGGTGTGACTCCACAACCAAAGTGGACAAGTAAGAAGATTTATGCAGCACGAGTGGCCTCACCATAGGTCATATGTGTTAATGAACAATGCTTTTCATCTGATATGTAATTCCTAGACAATGTTTGGTCTCTTTAAACAATTTGTGTTTCTGTACTTTGTAGACTAACAAATTTTATGCATTTGAAAAATATATCTATTTGCATTATCTATGAAATCATCTAGTCTATGGTATAATGAGGGTTTTAAAAGTATCCATTTGCCTATGTAATGTCACTTTACCCATTTCTACATAGTTTTGCAAATTTATAGTCATAGTAGTTGTTGACTCTTAGAAAGTCAATTAATTTCATTACATGTGTAAATTGATAATGCAATCTTCAATATCCATTTTTTGTGCAAGGACCAGACATATAAAGGCATACAACTGTGGATGTATGTAACACATTTTTAAGGACCAAACATATAAAGGAACACAGCCGTGGGAGCAAACATATAAAGGAACACAACTGTGGGACCAAAACAAAAAAAAAGGCGTACAATAGCTAATAGTCAACATCTTCCACAACAAGCTTTATAATAATTAGGTAGATAATTAAGTACCATTTTCATTCGAAGGGAAACAAAATACATTAACTTTGGAGTAACACCATTCTATAAAACACAAAACCCAACGGATCGATCACCACCCAAACTACCTACACATTAGATCATCAAGAAAACCAACAAAGTTATTGCAACCAATATAGAGATGCCACAATGTTTTCCACTTTCACACATTCTCCTCTTGAGCAAGAATGTGTGTTTTGCACGATTAAAGTGCAGCTTCATGTTCATTTTTCGACCTTAATAGGTCTCTCTATCATGAGTGCAAGGCTGCTTCGAGTTCATTCTTCTGCCTATAAAGCTCAGTGATGAAAACCTTTGATCTTGGACACATTGCTGGGTCAAACCAGCTGGTAAACAAACAAGCCGAATTCTAAAATATAAACAACACAAGTTAAAATGGGACGTATATGCACACTTAACAGCTAATCAAAAGTTACAAAAAAATACGCAAACACCATTGTTATTGTTCATTAACCTTACAACATAAACATCCAAAAGGAGTTATTTACTAACAACATACGCATCAGAAAATAAGTAATGTACTTACGATACAACAAAAGAACCTACGCCCTGGATGTACGTTGTTCCAACTGCACTAACAACAGTTGCTTGCTTGCACCAACAACGAACCATTTTTTCAGATCGGAAAGGATGATGATATGAAGGAGATAGGATTTTAGGAGAGAGGAAATGTTAGGGATAAGCAGTGATAAGAAATAAGGGAGTATTAATAGGTAGATAGAAATCATTGTAGCCAAGTCAGTTGGTAGCTAGAAGAGTTAAGTTTAGTGTACCTAAAATAATTTATGAAATGATGATAATGCCTATAACTAAAAACAAAATCAAACGAAAAGGAACGGGGTTGACCAGAGAATAACGGGTCAAAGGACCTTATTGATACTAAAAACTTGAAAAAGGACCTTAAACGACCAAAATGCCCAAGTTTAAATCACCATGATGTTTTTTTTTTCAAGTTTAAGAACTAAAGGTGTATTTTACTCTATTTTTATTTTCTACTACGTCAATGGTTTCGTATGACGCAATAATTTGCACGTCACATATTCTTTTAGCATATGACGACATTACTCTAGAATAGTTATCAATGACCACATAAATTATCATTTATGTGTATATTCATTTCACACGTGGACAAGCATATGGACAATTTTTAAACAAATAGGCTTTTGACTCCGAATATATTGAACTTATTAAGGAGGGTCATATTATACAAACCCCCTATGATATAACATAAGGGAAGTTTTGGTCAAAAATGCTTTTTGTCCTCTATTTATTTTCAGTACAAAACAGTTTTTTGTCAGTTTATGTTCTGTATTTCTGACAGTTTTAAGCGTTTGACTTATTAAACTTTATATTGTATGCTCCGTACTTTCAGGTTTAAAGCTTTTTTAATACAAATAAAATTATAAAAATAAAAAGAATAAAAAAAAAAATGGAGGGGTGATGCCCTTTGTAAAAAAAAAAAAGAGTTTATATAACTTGTCTCTAGATTTACAAGTTAACTTTGAAGCCTTTAAAGTTTCAAATTAACAGAGTTATTCATTTGAGTTCGGAACTTCAAACCAGCATTAATTAATGGTGCCTACATCATTTGCCATAGACCTCAATTTAAGGTTTCAGAAGTTGGTTTTTACGATTGTGATGTGGAGGATAACTGTCGCTTGTTGAAAAAGAGGTATATATGTGGTTGGATAAAAGTGCATTGTAGATGGCTTTTATATACGTTAATGCTCACGAATATATTTTTGTATGTGAACGCATGTCAAGGAGCTAACGCGTGAAAAAGATGTAGTAGTGTCGAATACAAAAATTAAATCTTTTAATAGGTTTTAGACATTTTCTTAAATCTACCATTATAAATGCCAAGTTTAAATCTGTTAGATATACAAGTTTATTTTAAGAAGCAGCTAGATTTTTTTAACACCTAGCTACCAATCTATTTCTCATGGCACATGTTAATTTTTTATATTAAGTCATAAAAAAAACTGAAAGTTAACGTAGTCATATAAAACAATAAATATTACACACACGCATTCCATTCGTTACACGGAAATTAAACGTAAATTTACGCAATGACGCATTCAAGATAATATAATCTTATATCGTCATCCGCATGACGACACACATTTTGGCGTTTTGCAATGCTAAAGAAATCCTGTTGTGATTTACGTGTTAAAAAAGTTTGGTAGTTGTTAAACACGAAACGATCAAAACATATTTATTTAGTTTTATATGTTAGATATTTTTAAAGAAGTTATTGTATTTTAAAAGTTTACACGTTTTCTTTAATTAATCTTTTTATATAACGAGTGTGGAACCCGCTGATCTGATGGACGGATTGAGCTGAAGGAATTCTTTATGACAACTTAAACCGTAAGGACTAATTTTGCCAAGTTGCTATAGATATCAATTAATGCTAGAGAACTTACTTTGTATCGTCACTTAAACCTCAAGGACTGTTTTTGCCAAGTTATGAAACTTTGCATTTAATGTTTAAACTTACTTTGTAGAACGACAACTTAACCTCGCGACCGTTTTGCCAACTCAAAAACTTTACATTAAATGTTTGCATTGCAAACACTGTTCAACAACCTTTAGTATATATAGATAATAAGAATATATACAAAAAGTAAAAACTAATTTTTTTATTTATCAATAAAAGAACTCAATTTCGAAATCCAGTTTTCTAATTAATAAAAAAATTAAAATTGGTCTCAATCTTGTCAAATTCATTCATCCAAATAAATATGTATAAAAAACATATGTGGTGATTTTATGTTGAAAAAGTTAAAAAATTAAAAGAAAGGTTGTTAAAAATTTTGAGTTGTTAGATTTTTAATTAAATTATATGAAGTTAAGTAAACTTATCAATTTTTATATTTTTTAATAACTTTGTAAATTTAATAAATACCCATGACTTTATACCCAATAGACTTTTTTTCTTCAAATAAATCAACATATATGTTGTTATTATTTATAGATATTTTTATCATTATATATTCATTTAAGACAAAATTACACGGTTGGTCTCTGTGGTTTGCTCGTATTGCAAGTTTGGTCACTAAGTCATTTTAATTACCTTATAGATACCTATTTTTGAAACGTTGCACTCTTTTAGTCCCTAATTTGGATGGCCGTTAGTGCAGTCTGTAAAGTGTTTTGCGCTGTTAGTCCTTCGTTAATAAATTTTGCACCGTTAGTCCTTATTTTTTAAAATATAGTTTTCCACAGTTAGTCCCTCCGTTAATAATAGTTATCGCCCGATTTTTACATTTTGTCCGTTTCGTTCGTTTTTATCCGTTTCCCCTTTTTACGTTTTTCGTCCGTTTTCTTTCGTTTTTTATAGTTTTTGTCTGTTTTCTTACGTTTTTATCGGTTTTCATCCGTTTTTGTCTGTTTTTCTAACCATTTTCTTATATTTTTGTCCATTTTTCTTACGTTTTGTCTGTTTTCTTTCGTTTTTGCTCGTTTTCATCCGTTTTTGTCCATTGTTCTTACGTTTTGTCCGTTTTTCTTACATTTTGTCCGTTTTTATTTCGTTGTTGTACTATTTCAACATATTGAAACTTTTTTCAAAAAAGAAAAAAAAATTCCAAAAAAAAAATTGGAAAAAAATATTACTGAAAAAAAAATTGAATAAAAATTAAAAAAAAAAATCAAATTTCAAAAAAAAATTTGAATAAAAAATTTCAAAATTTTTTTTTGAAATTTTTTATTCAATTTTTTTTTAAAATTTGAATTTTTTTTTTCGGAAATATTTTTTTTTCTAATTTATTTTTTTTGGAATTTTTTTTTTTACAATATGTCCAAATTTCCAAAAATATTGAAAAAAAAGTTTTGAAACAAAAAAAGTATTTCGACATATTGAAAATTTTGAAAAAAAATTTTTCAAAATTTTTTTTTAAGATTTTTTAAAAAAATATATATATTTGAAGAATATTTTTTTTATTCAAAATTTTTTTTTGGAATTTTTTTTTCAATTTTTTTTTGAAATTTGAGATTTTTTTTTTTTTTCGGAAATATTTTTTTTCCAATTTTTTTTTTTAACTTTTTTTTCCAAATTTTTTTTCTTTTTGGAAAATTTTTCAATATGTTGAAATAGTATAAAAACGAAAGAATAACGGACAAAAACGGATGAAAACCGATAAAACGCGTCTGAAAAACGGACAAAACGTAAGAACAACGGACAAAAACGGATGAAAACGGGCAAAAACGAAGAAACAGACAAAACGTAAGAAAACGGATAAAAATTTAAGAAAAATGTTAGAAAAGCGGACAAAACGGATGAAAACCGATAAAAGCGTAAGAAAACTAATAAAGCGTGAAAACGGACAAAACTATAAAAAAGCGAAAGAAAACGGACGAAAAAGTAAAAACGGGGAAGCGGATAAAAAGCGAACGAAAACGGACAAAACGTAAAAATCGAGGCGATAACTATTATTAACGGAGGAACTAACTGTGAAAAACTATATTTTAAAAAATAAGGACTAACGGTGCAAAATTTATTAACGAAGGACTAACAGCGCAAAATACTTAACGGACTGCACTAACGGCCATTCAAAATAGGGACTAAAAGAGTGCAACGTTTCAAAAATAGGTATCTGTGGGGTAATTAAAATGACTTAGGGACCAAACTTGCAATACGAGCAAACCACAGGACCAACCGTGTAATTTTGTCTTAATTTAATGTTTATGCAAATATTAAAATGAAAACACGAGTTAATGTGATATGTAAATCAATACACGAGATTGTACATATACGAATGACGTTATTTCTCTTTTTGAGAATAAGTAAGGATATACAAAAAAACATTTTTTTTCCTTTTTTTTAACGGCAAAATATATTAAAAATATATCTTTTTATTATATGCGTTAAATAACGACTAATGTTATTCTTCTTTATAAGTTTAACACGCAGGTACACGGGTTTAGAAATCATGTACGGTAAAATTTTATAAACAGAAGTATAAATATCAAAATAAAGGCACGACCACACAAATTAATGTGAGATGAAAATAAATACGGAGTACATGATATTGTAAATATAGCAACGACACAATTAATTCCTCTTTAATTATAGTTTAAATGAGGATATCCGAAAATAAATTTTTTCAAATGTCATTATGTATTATTAAACATGATATCAACAGTTTAATCTAAACAACATCAGCTTCACCATCAATCAGTTAATCACCGTCAAATCATTTGTCAAATAAAAAATATATACAAAATATTAATTGATATTAAGAGCATAATAAAATCTTATGTATAACTCACGCGTGTATAGATATTATAACTAGGGGTGTTAACAATCCGAGCCGAGTCGAGTCTTAGCCTAAACGAGCTAGGCTCGTTTATTAAATACTCGGCTCGAGCTCAAATAAACTTTTATAAATTGGCTCGAGCTCGAGCTCGAATATTTTTTTTGTTCTTCGAGTTCGAGCTCGAAGCTCATCTAATATACATATATTTTCTTTAATCCTACAATAAACTAACTTTCAAACTTAAGATGCTCGGGTAGAAGATTGAACTTGATAGGCTCGTTTATGAACTCAAACTCGAGCTCGAAAGCTCATTTACAATTATAAAAATTGTTCTAATGCTTAAACTAAAGTTTATGTAACATATAATAAACACTAGTTTGCATTTGAAACAAAAGAGTGTATAACAACCATACTTTTATTTTTTATAATTCAAGTAAATGTAGTTCTTTATGAAAAGTTAAGTGGGTCTTTGTTTTATAGTGTTCATATTTCTTCACTTTTCTTATTATTTTCAGTGTAGGATACTTTTTATCTTTTTTATTTGATTAGGCAATATACAACTATTACACAAAATTTTCAAAGCATAAATTTTATATTGTTACATTTTCTATAATAATTATAATTCTTAATTAAAAATATGATTATTTTTTTATTAACTTATGCTAACAAATTTATTAATTAAACTAAAAAACAAAGTTAATACACTTGATCTAATAATAGTAAAGAAAAAAATTTGATGCTCAAAGAATAAAAGAAATGATTAATTAAGGTTCATAGATAACACGTAAATACATAATTGATATACTTTTATCCATGGTTGTCAGGATCCCGATCCTGATCTTAAGATCTTACGATTTTACGATACTGCAAAGCAAAAACGATCCGGATCCTACATAGGATCTTTGCAAGCTTAAGATCTTATAGGATCCCGATCTTTACCATACGATCTTACGATCTAATCCGATCCGATCTTACTTTTCTCGGATTACAAACTAAAAAACTACAAATTTATGGGTTGTTTGTTTGTAGAATTCAAAAAACAACATGTTAATATTTTTAAACATTTTATAATCATAATTTAGAACAACATTTATATGAAACAATCATAGTATTTTATGGTTATAATGTACTACCTCCGTCCCATATTAATTGTCCTGTTTTGATTTTTTAATTCTTTCTTTCTTAACTTTGACCTTAAATATTTTTATTAGTGTTATATAATATTTAATAAAAATTATACCAATAAAAAATACATTTAAAACTCAATCTATTCATATATTTTGCATCAAGTATTATATAACACAATTAAAAATATTTAAAGTCAAAGTTAGAAATAAAAGACCTAGAAAATTTAAAATGGACAGTCAATATGGGACGGAGGGAGTATTAGAATTTGTAGATTTCTATAAAATTACATAAATTATTAAGAAATAACATTAAGTAGGATCTTAAGATCCCGATCCGATCTTATGATCACGATCTTGCAAAGACGAAAACGATCCTGGGTAGGATCCCGATCTTGACAACCTTGCTTTTATCTTCTATAATTCCTTAGTATATGTTTTACCTCTTTCTATATACATGATCTTCGAATGAGTATAGCCAAGTATATAATTTTGTAAGCTTAATTCATGAAATTGGCCTATGAAATTTTGTTATTCGAGCTAGAGACAACATCATAAATTATGGACAAAATTACACGGTTGGTCCCTGTGGTTTGCTCGTATTGCAAGTTTGGTCCCTAAGTCATTTTAATTACCCCACAGATACCTATTTTTGAAACGTTGCACTCTTTTAGTCCCTATTTTGGATGGCCGTTAGTGCAGTCCGTTAACTGTTTTGCGCTGTTAGTCCTTCGTTAATAAATTTTGCACCGTTAGTCCTTATTTTTAAAATATAGTTTTCCGATTAGTCCCTCCGTTAATAATAGTTATCGCTTGATTTTTACGTTTTTGTCCGTTTCGTTCGTTTTTATCCGTTTCCGCCCCTTTTTCGTTTTCGTCCGTTTTCTTTCGTTTTTATAGTTTTGTCCATTTTCTTACGTTTTGTCTGTTTTCTTTCGTTTTGCCCGTTTCATCCGTTTTTGTCCATTGTTCTTACGTTTTGTCCGTTTTAAATGCGTTTTATCGGTTTCATCCGTTTTCTTACATTTATCCGTTTTATTTCGTTTTGTACTATTTCAACATATTGAAACTTTTTCAAAAAGAAAAAAATTTGGAAAAAAATTGGAAAAAATATTTCGAAAAAAAATTGAAAAAATAAAAAAATTCAAATTTCAAAAAAATTTCAAATTTATTTTTGAAATTTTTGTTCAAAATTTTTTGAAATTTGAATTTTTTATTTTTTCAATTTTTTTTCGAAATATTTTTTCTAATTTTTTTTGAAATTTTTTACAATTTGTCCAAATTTCGAAAAATATTGAAAAAAAAGTTTTGAAACAAAAAAAGTATTTCGACATATTGAAAATTTTGAAAAAAAAAATTTCCAAATTTTTTTTTAAGATTTTTTAAAAAAAAAATATTTGGAAATAATTTTTTTATTCAAATTTTTTTTTTGAAATTTTTTATTCAATTTTTTTTTGAAATTTGAATTTTTTTTTTTTCCAATTTTTGTTTTGAATATTTTTTTCCAAATTTTTTTTCTTTTTGGAAAAATTTTCAATACGTTGAAATAGTACAAAAACGAAAGAAAAACGGACAAAAACGGATGAAAACCGATAAAAACATACAAAAAACAGACAAAACGTAAGAACAACGGACAAAAACGGATGAAAACGGGCAAAAACGAAATAAAACAGACAAAACGTAAGAAAAACGGATAAAAATTTAAGAAAAATGTAAGAAAAACGGTAGAAAACTGATAAAAACGTAATAAAAACGGATAAAACGTAAGAAAAACGGACAAAAACTATAAAAAAAAAACAAAAGAAAGCGGACGAAAACGTAAAAAGCGGGGAAGCGGATAAAAAGCGACCAAAAGCGGACAAAACGTAAAAATCGGGCGATAACTATTATTAATGGAGGGACTAAGCGTGGAAAACTATATTTTAAAAATAAGGACTAACGGTGCAAAATTTATTAACGAATGACTAACAGGGCAAAATACTTAACGGACTGCACTAACGGCCATCCAAAATAGGGACTAAAAGAGTGCAACGTTTCAAAAATAGGTATTTGTGGGGTAATTAAAATGACTTAGGGACCAAACTTGCAATACGAGCAAACCACAGGGACCAACCGTGTAATTTTGTCTAAATTATGTAATGAGCTCAAGTAAATTATGAATTGTTTGAGTCGCAAACCAAATCAGTTATGTGTATGTGTATGTATATTTATGTATCTTCATGTGTCTCTTGCAAATGTATGCATGTATCATATGTAAGAATGTATGTATGTGTTTGTATGTATAAATGTTTGTATGAGAGGCATTATATGTGTATGCATAAACATGTTTGTATTCACACGTAATGGATTATAATCAATAAACCATTATCATAAATATATCAACTAGTTAACCTGATTTAAACGAGTGTAAGAGTTAGTTATTTCATAACTAAACTCAGAATAACAGTTTTTACAAAAACATTACCAACAAAAATCTCTATGTTTCATCATCATATTGATCGAAGATGATAACGTTATTTATGTTCTATTGTCTAAGAACCATGGATAACGTTGTATGTTCTATCGTCTAAGAACCATGGACCAAATGTTTTAGCAACCTCACATCGTTTATGCTATATATATATATATATATATATATATATATATATATATATATATATATATATATATATATATATATATATATATATATATATATATATATATATATATATGGTTTTTAACTTGTGCCCAGGGCACAAGTTAAGCATACAATAAGTACAACTGGGCCCACGAAAAAGTACACAGGAATTCACATAAAAGTACAGACAAGGGTATCTTTATGAGATTCCTTGTGTACTTTTTGTGTACTTTTGTTGTGCTTAACTTGTGCCCTTAGGGCACAAGTTAGAAAAACCCTATATATATATATATACTAGTTTTCGAAGCCCGCCCATTGGGCGGGCATGACTTATAATTATTTGTTTGTTGTTTTTTGTTAGCGTAAATACGTTTTTAAAATTTGTCAAATAATATTACAATTCGATTGGTCGGCCATTAGTTTTAAGCATCCTTTTAAAAAGAGAAACTTTTTCAATGTAACTTATAGAGTTTTTGTGATATCTGCAAGGATATATAAGTCAATTTAGCATCATTGTATATGATTGTAACACATAACATGTTTAATCTAGAACTTATACATGAAAGAGCTAAAATTAGTCAAGCGGGTTACAATTATTTGAGCATAAGCGAGTAATTTTAACCTTAGCACGAACATAAATATTAACAATGGCATATAACAATTATACGGATTTTATACCTTGCATATATTACTTTCACAAACAATGGAAATATAAGAATGCTTTACCATTCTCAAGTTATCAAGGGATACGCGCCCATCTTTTTTGTTCCAAAAGCATAAATCGGGTTCAAAGATAAACCAATTCATAGAATGAAGCGCCTACTTTGGTGGCGGGCCCTCGAACCAAAGTCGAGGAACGGGTTTACTGCTAATGAAGCTCCTCCCGAGGATACAATTCCCTTCCATCATGAGATGGCTTATGTATGATCTTTAATTCTATACATATTCACGATCTATACAGTATCTAACTCTTTTCTAGAGGTAAACTATAAACAAAGACCGAAAAAGCGGTGAAAATATGATTAAAGAAGCTTAAGCTGTATGTATAGTTAGAGATGCATGAAGCTGGATCAAGCAATGAACCATGACCAAAATGCTATTACAAATGAACATCCTATTTTGACCCATTAACCAACCCACCCAATTTATCTCCTTAAACCAGACTCACTATGGTCTTTTCATTTTTGATACCTACAAACGATATTTTGTGTGTGGTTATCAATCATAAAGGAACTAACTATTGATCTTCCCGTATAATATTAAGACTAACCTATATCTTTCGATACAAACATTTACGGGTGTTGCTATGAGTATAAAATAGATAAAATATTCAACATGTTAAGCATTTAACTTTTACAAAGAGTTGATTAATGCACTGCATACAAAGTCAAGCATGTGCGTTGTAAAAGTTCAACTGGTTATCTTAACTTATTTTCTTGAGCATGGTATTTTAGTAGTGTTTTGAGTTTCAACTGGTAATAGTAGTTGATGATCCTCCAACGGTTTCACAATCAAGTATTCATTAAATTCGCACAACCACAATGTATTCTGATTTCTAGTTGCGACATGTGGTATCGGTGGTTAATAATCATGATTAATAAAATTCCTTGCCCCATGCCCATTGGCAAGTTGCTATTGCATTCACTTTGAAGATATAAATGTCGACAAAGAGTCTCATCTTTTATGATAATATGTTGTCCAGTTAGGGGTGTTTGGCTTACCTTATCACAAAAGCTTATGGCTTCTACAAAAGCCATTTTCTAAGTGTTTTTCAATAAAAGCCTTTTTGTTACTCTAAAATATGCTATTAAGCACTTTTGAAGTGTTTAATGAAGCTTATTGTATTATGATACTTTCATACTCCGCATAAGCTTAGCCAACAACCCACTAAAGAAAAAAAACGATTTACCTTGTATATTTCATCCTTGACCGATCACACGATGATTCACGACTCCAAGAACAACAACGTTTCATCATCAAGCATGTTAATGTTAATGTCTGGTGTTGTCAAAGATTGAGGTTCTAAAGCAGTAGTTGCACGAGACCTAAAAAAGTATATGGACGAGAATATGTGCATGAACTCTTTCTTATATCGGATATTGCACCCATGTTCATCATAGAAGCGGCATTATTGTCCAAACCAATAGCCGTCGAGATTAGGTGGTGGCAATGCCCGTGTGGGTATCAAAGATCTTATGCTTATAGTCGCGACATCGATGGAAGTACCAAGGTCTCTTCGCAATGATTTCTAAAATCGTGGCGATAAATGAATCTTACATTCGCAAAAATTAATAAATGGTTATGCTCTATTAGTTAAAATATCTTTAAATGAGTTTTCTTGTATACCATCCGGTTTTGTGGATCATCTCGCAACAACTCGTCGAGTTTAACACGGTTCCGTAACTTTCTTGTACTATGTTCTCGTCTTGGTATGTACGCACGTTTTGTATTCTTGGAGGCGTTACGGTTGGTTATACATAATGATGTTTGATTTTAGTTTAGCATTATCAGTCGATTAGAGTTTATGTTGACATGGTTAGTTAATAGCTTACATGCTCGATTATATAGTCTGCTTCGGGAATATCGTATTCGAGATAGTAGTAGGTAGCGGTGTGCTTGAAAGTTGCGAGCTGCGATCATGCGCGACATGCGTTAGAATATTTTTATTTAAATATATGCATGTAATAGTGACCTACCTCCGTATTTTTAACTCGACATGAACCGGCCGCCATTACGATCGGTTTCACTGCGTACTTAAAAAAGGGAGCTATTTAAATATATGTAGCTACATATAACAATAATGGCTAGCTTAAAATCATCACTAGCAATGTTCTTGTGTCTTATATTAGTTGTGTTAAGTAATGTCGCTCTTAAAGCTGATGCTAGAGCTTTCTTGGTGTTTGGTGACTCGTTGGTTGACAATGGCAATAACAACTACTTGGCAACTTCTGCATGAGCCGATTCACCTCCTTATGGAATTGATTATCCCACTCATCCCCCATAGGCGGTTCTCCAATGGATATATCATTCGACCTTATCCAGTTGAGTTATTTCGTTTAGCTCTATATATCGATTATTACTACATTGTTAGATTTAAGCGTACATGCATTAATTCTAAGGTGATCTTATTAAATATCGGTCAAGCTATTGGGGAAGAAGCAACATTACCATACTTGAGTCCATATCTCACAGTGAAAAGTTACTTTTGGTGCCAATTTTGCTTCAATTTGGCGTTAGCATTCTTAATGACACAGAGTCCAGTTTGTAAGTTCACTAAATTCAACCGAAAAATATATAAGCTTGATTGGTTTAAAGTAATTTGTGGCTTTTAAAGCTTCCAAAACTCTTTGGTGCATTTGAAAGCTTGAGTAAAAGTACATTAAGTCATTTATATGAAACCTATATAAACAACATTACGGATTGATTTGGTATTTATATGAATTTTATACTACATCATGCATATTTAGCACCGAAACAAAGCATATTTAGCTTTTGAGAGACGAATTGTTATTAAAATGCGAGTTATAAAGAAAATCATACAAAAATCTACATATGACTTGCTTACTTTGTTTACTGATGATATGCATATATATTGAGTATTCTCATCTTCATAATGAATATGTTCCATTACACGTTGAAGAGCCTTTTCCCTTATCTTCTTACCGGGCCATTTCATTAGAATCGGTTCCATAATCTTGTTGATTGTTGCCCAATTAATGTCTTGGATGAAAGGGTGTGGACAGTATAGATCTTCCTGCATAAATATGTAATTAAATGTGAAGAATGGTGAAAATAAATTGTAAGACACGAAGAATTAAAACGTATACTAATTAACCTTTGCGCACATACTCCTTGCTTCATTCCAATCTATATTATGATAAGGGACTGTAAATAGCTCATCTCTCAAAGCCAGAACTGTAGGTGTGATGTAAAACATTCTACAATAACCAATAGTTGCATGTGATTACCAGAACACCAGGATCTTCCTCACAAAGTCCATGGTATGCAAGCTTTTAAGGGTGGTGTGTTTGCACTTGTAGCAAATCTCATGAGGGATCTTATTTGCAGGTTCCTACTTTTTATCCCATTCTAGAAACAGCCGGGTCCATCTGCATTCTCAGATTCAATAAAAGATACCACAGTTGTTGTAGCTATCATCGTTTATTCGGCCAATCCATTGGAAACAGTAAAACCTACTCATTATAGAGATTATGAGATGGACGTAAAATAAAAAAATAAAAAAATATTAGTAACGATTTTACCTTAAATCATTACAATTACACATAATGTTACATGCCAGGAGTGAAGCTTCTGCAACTACTTTGAAGTTCACATATATATACAAGTTACCATCTGGCATTGCACCTTTATTATATCTGCAAGAATTAGACTTCAGTTCTGCCTCTTAAGTGCATTTTTTCCACTGTTCTGCTCTTTCAAAGACTGGCGATAATATTAAGAAAACCTTTTAGAATAGGTTGCCCCAATATGTAGCACCGCTGCTATATCTTCAGGACTATGTATCCCATCTTGATCCCTAAGCATATTCTGTTTTTGGCTTTTTGTACCCCATATGGTATTTGCCTAGACACGTTGATATTGAATATCTCGGAATGATAGGCTAGATTAGAATCAATCACTGTAATATATGCTCATCCTAGTTTTAGTTTAGGTGTGTCATTGTTGAAATCTGTTGATTTTGTTTTTCACGTTGATATTAGGGTTCTGAATTAAAAAAGCCACTGCCACCACCAACTGCATAAATCTTATCATTTAAGGTAGCACCAGCTAGGCTTCCCTTTTTTGCATTAAGAGGAGGCCGACTTGTCCAATCATTTTAAGCGGATCATATGATTCAACTTCACGAAAAAGAAACAATATATGTCGGTAGTAGCGAACAAACACGTACACATAGAGATAGATAGCAAGTTACTACATATCATACAGACACCACGGTTCCACCACCAAATACATAGAGTTCACCATTCAATATCGAAGCAGAGCATAACATCTTGCGGTATTCATTGGCTTTAGAGATTTAGTCGCAATATCGGTCTTTTGCAAATCAAGAGGCGGTTCTACCTTTGTGGTGTGCACATTACTAATTCTTGACAATAGCATTAATAGTGACGACGATTTTTATAACAAAACTAACCTGGGAGATTAATTCTTGTCACGGGTATTTTATGAATACCAAAATGCTTCATCTTTGGTCCATCTTGGAGAATTATCTATAGCACTCCATCAGTTTATTCATGTTGAGTATTTAGAACATTTATATCATGAAAAGATAAAAAATTTAAAAAAACCATTAAAAAAAACAAATAAATAAAAAGAAATTGAATATACATACCTTTTCTTGCATAACAACCTCAGACGAAACATCAAAAGGAACTGGTTTGTCATGAGTTAGTAATAATAGATTTTTATGAAATCAATAGTCGAAATTGAGTGTCTACCTGTTGACTGGACTTCTTTCTATATTAGACCGGTTCCTAATCAAATATGCAAGTCTCGTGAACTACCAAGCTCATAAAAAAACTTCATCAAGAGTCTATTTACTAAAAAGCTCAAGAAATGGAAGATTTTTACAGAATTTATTTACCTTAATCCCTCAAGTGTGTATTGTTTGTGTATCGGTTTGAGAAGAAGTTACTTCTCCTACGATGTCTTGATTCCAACCCATACAGATTATCGATCAATTGCATCCTCGACCTTGAGGTCTCAACAACACTTGAAGGCGGTGCGGCGACTTTTGTCTCTAGGAATTGAATGCATTTCTTAAGCAAGGGCAAAAGAATCTAAATCATTGCATTCCTCAACTTTCCAATGGATCTGACTAAGCAAAACCTATAGAACGACACTTTATGTTCTTGAGAAAAAGTAGCGCATAATCTCATCTGGTGCTTGTTCATAGCTTCTATAACCACCATAAACCACCATCCTCCTAGATACTTGTTTTAGTCATTGATTACTCGTTACGCCTACGACGTTTAAGTTATAAAGGCTAGGACACTCTTAAAAACTTCACTGGCCATCTCCACTAAGCCTTGAGTCGATCTCGAATCCACACATTTAGACATCAGTTTGATCTACCAATAGGCACTGACATAACTAAGTAAATGCCTAAAGCTATCCAAGAATCAGAAAGTTTTTATACACCGTCAAGTTCTCTTAGCTTTATACACCATCAACACTATATCAATTCTCTTAGCCGGCCTATGATATGTTTTTGAATTATGTGTTATTATCGTTATTTTTGTAAATGGAGAAGGCACACTAAATTTTCTCAGCAACCACACCCACGCATGCACCTACTGAATTTAGAAACAAAAAATAATCAAATAAATAGTTATGTCAATTTAGTAAAACTGAAAGAATCATGGAGGACAACAGATGAATACTAACCTCATTGTTGGCAGTGTTGCTTTCTTTGAAAATCGACTATTCCAAGTTGCCAACATCAGGAAGATGCGAAAAAATACACCGACAAGTTCGTGCATAATATGGCGAGTCATCCATTGCAACAACTAAAGTAATATCAATAATCGTTTATGCATATATTAGGTACACAAACACTCTCAAACGATCTGGAACATAAATGGACGGTAGTACAACAAAAATCTTGGTTGTTGCTCACAGACATCATATATGCATGGCAATTAAATAGAGATGAACATAAACTTCAAAATTTCGATTAATCAAGAACAAAAGCAACAATGTATACCTTCTTCTCGCTTCCATCATTGAGTGGTAGTTTTTTGCGACCTGTTGTAAGGTTCTTATTGCATGATTTCTATTCCAAAACGATGCAAACATATATCTAACTCTACACAGTAAATTAATTTGAAAAATTGTTAGTCACGTATGAATGATGAGAATACACTGTTTTTAGGTGATACCGGATTAAGAGATGATATTAGGGTTGTGTAAAAAAATATATAATGAATCAATTAAGAAAAAATATATATTTACGGAAAAGATATGTATAATAATTTTTTAAAAAGATAATTACTTAATATAATTTTTTGTAGATAAATTATATTTACTATATGATTCCAATAAAATTATAGCCATTTATATATTATAATATGCAACATAATTATCAAAATAACTTGTTGCCTAAGTGGTAAACACACAAGTTATTTATCAAAAACCAAGGTTCAAACCTTGCAAGGAACCTTTTATAAACAATTTTAAAAATGCTTAAAAAATTTGAAAATTAGAAAAAATAAAAAATTCAAAATTAATAATTAATTGCTTAGTTGGACAACAAATGCTTATGTGGCATTGAGGTGGCATTGATGTGGCATTAATGTCGAATGCCTCTGTTATATATAATATATATATATATATATATATATATATATATATATATATATATATATATATGTGTCGTTATATGTGAATATTGGTCTCACTTATGTATTTCATATGTGTGTCCATATATATTTGGATTTCATACATATGTGTCCTATGTGTGTATACATATTTGAGTATCATATATATGTGTCATATGTGATAACACATATATGAATTTCATCGTATGTATCTTTGGTGTGTGTAAGTGTGAAAATCATAAAAGGGAATTGATTCCTCCCGAACTACCCATCTTTTATTTCTCCGTCACATTTATCAACCGCTTGTGAACGGTCAACCGTAACAGATGATAAAAGGGCGACAGCCCGGGAGAAAATGCAAGTTTACCAAGGATTAAAAATATCCTTGGATCGTTTATGTCCTGGTGAGGCGTGATATTCTGGTATAGTGACTTGTGATTTGTTGAAAATAATATTAGTATAGGAAAAACAGGAATCTGATTGACTAACACTTGGAATGTGAATAGTAATAGCTCTGTCACAGCTACGTCAATAAAAGCGTACAATCGAAACCTAAAAATATTAAAGTATACAAACTTACGTTTCACTTAAACTAAACGTAAACGTATAAAAAACAAAACGATTATAACTATAGTAGAGATTTGCATGTCTTAGCGACTTAAATGCAAATTAAAAGAAATTAAAAGTTAAAATATATTAAATAAACGCTATCACTATTTTTAAAATGATGAACGTTTAAAACCTAAAACTTACGTTTAAATAAAAATTACGTAAGCGTACAAAATAAAAAGTGAATTCTATCCAATATAAATCTCACAAATGTGAAAATCATATTTTGGAATCCTAAAAGGATAAGAAAATTATTAGAAAATTAAAATAAATTTTTACACATTTAAATTAATTAATATAAATTAAAAATGAATTAAATGTATTTAAAAATGAATTAAATAATAAGAAAATCTAAGATTAACTTAAATAAATGAAATAAAGAATCTGAAAAATCTAAAATATTATAAAATGAATTTTAAACTGAAAATGTATTTTTACACAATTATTCTATTTATTATTAATTATTTACTAATATTAATTACTAAAAACTATTATTGATTTATTAAAATACTAAATGATTACGAAAAATCAAACTTTTACAAAATTCTAATATAAATCTAGGAATCTAAGAAAAATATAAAATGGTAGCTTATGTGCAAAAATAAGCTAATGGGCAAAACTCCAAATAGAAGCTATTACTTTAGCTTGAAAAGTGGATCTTTTGGCTTTTACATTTCTGGAACTAAATATATCTTGACTTTATACATGTTTCTTGAAAGAGAACTTTACAAACTTGAAAATAAGCAAAGCATGAGCTTATGAGTCCAACAATAAGCTTTTGGCTTGACTGTTGGAGCTCAAGCTCATTTTAAGCTTGAAATAAGCTATACAGCAGAAATAAAAAGTAAACTAGGATGAATACAAGTCCAATAAACAAATATGAACAAGAAAAATTGGACAGAAAACATGTGAGCTTATGGTTTAGACAGTCAAGCTAAAAGCTTGACTTGGATGGAATTGAAGCTTGTTAAAGCTTGGTATAAGCTCCACATAGGAAAACAAAAGAAAAATAATATGTATACAATTTATATGGACAAGTATGAACAATCAAATGCTGCTGATATCACCCATAAGCTAGTAATAAGCTAATAAGCTTATCGATACACTACTGCATTATCAAACGGACACGCAACTTTATTTAATGACAAATTAAGATGAGATTATAAGCAACATGGCAAAATAGGAATTGGAGTAGCAAGTCGAGTTGGTGAGGATTCTAAAAGCCAAAGCTCTCTGTTAAGATCACAGATGAGCTTATAAAGAGCTTATGAAAATGCTATGAATTGACTGAGTATGCTTATATACTCAGTTATGGGACAAACAAAAAGCTCAATGCAGCCCTTATTAACAAGCTACAAAATGGAATTTAAGCACTGTAACCTATAGTCTAGTGGATTAGCTTCCAAAAGAAACTAATATCACAAACTCTAGATCACTAATGAGCTTTTTATTGGCTTATATAGAGCTGTAGGTAATGGTGCAAATGGACTGCATAAGCAGTTCATTGTTTTGAATGAGCAAACATACAAGCTCTATAGGACTTATCAAATAAGCTTCAACAAGCTCAACTCTTCCTGAGACCTTGAGTTGGACAGCTTAGCTTCTCACAAAGCCAAGAATCACAAGCTCAAGTCTACTGAGGAGCTTGTTAAGAGCTTTTGAATATCAGCTCACTTCACTGTTTGCTTCAGTGAAGTGAGTTGATTGGTAACAAAAAGGTGTGGATGATTAAGTAGACTAGATAAGCTAAATATGTAAAACCAAGCATGAATATGAACAATAGGGTAGAAAATCTACACAAAACAGTAAAATGCACAAGCTATGGTCAAATCCACAAGCTTTTGCAAGCTCATGATCTTGACAGCATAAGCTGTGGTGCAGGGCATGTTTTGAACAGGTATGCAAAAGAAACAAGAAAATAAGCAGTTTAAAAGCTGACTGAAAGTAAGCTATTATTTTTATAATTTAACTAAGCAACTATATTTTAATATCCTAGAAGGTTTTAAGCTAAAACTCAATATTAAATACACAATTAAATTCTAGATTTTATTCAAAAACAGCTATTTGAGAAATTGACTTTTTACAAGAACATAAAAGTTTGACTAAAATGAACTTATGATTGAATTATTGGACTGAACATGATGTAATAAGCTATTGTAATATTATCTAGAGCTAGACTAACAAGATTTAAGCTAATACTATGAATTTCACAATCTAATATTATCACGATGAAAGCTGCATAAGTGAATTAAAAGGAAATTTGACTTTTATACAAACAAGGACTTAATATTATGACTTGCACGAGCTATTAAGTATTAATGTAACATGAAGCAAGTATAAATAACCACATACATACTGGGAACTCTATTTTATCAAGAAATCCAAACATCCCTTTAACTTTCACTTGTCACATGAACTTCAAAGATTTAAATGATTTTGAGTCTAAACTAGATTCCAGTCATTATAATATAACATACTAAGACTATTTGAGCATAAACCTTCAAGAACACGGTCAAGAAACACGGACTTGTCAACTTTGTGATTTAAGCGAGTATTTTCCAATTTTAAGCACAACTGAATTTCAATGAACAACCTACTTATATTATGCTATAATAACACTAAATAACAATACGAAACATAAAAACATAGAAATTAAAGCACAAACAATAATGAAACAAGAAATGGTAAAATGGTAAAATAGAACTCACATGATCAAGACTAAGATTGAGCACCAAGGTATAGAAACCACTCCTAGCTTCTTGTCAATAAGCTAGAAACCGAGATATCCATCCGACAGCGTCCATTTCCCAGGCGCTTATATGACCACGGTTTGACTTATTGACTTGTTTTGAATTTTTAGTACTTTTACGAATTTAAAAATCTAGCTTGTTTCATGGTTCTAAGAACTTAGTGAGCTTTGTCGGGAGCTTAAGAAAGTGATAGAATCAATAAACAACTTATTAACTTGTAATTAAAGCGACTTGAAAATTAAAGGTAAATAAAGCTTAAAACATGAAACTGAAAGATAAAGCGAAATTAAACGGAAATTAAATTCCATTACACTAATTTGAGAAATGTAACAACATTAAAGCAAGAAATGACATTTAATTTAAAGAAAGCTTGTAAAGACTATACTACGTGAACTAAGGTAAAACCAAAGTTAAGTCTTCACTTGGTCTCTTCTCTTATTTATTGAACTGGAAAGACCTTTGTCGACCTCGAAACAATCCCACCTCAATCTGATTGTTGAATTCATCTTAACCATCCATGTGTAGTTTTGGCGGGAAAAAGTCTTTTGAGTGGGTAATGTGCATTAATTGAGGTGTGAGCTGGTTGCAAGGTGGAAAGGTGCGAGTGAAAGGTTATTTAACAGCTGGGAAGATAAGGGTGATGAGGTGGTGGTGAAAAACCACCCTGGTTTTGCGTTAACAGCTATGGGAGTGAAGGTGCTACAGTGATTGGCGGTTTATGTTTTAAACACTGGGCGGGTTTGGTTATTGGACTGGTTTTGGGGTATTGGGCCTGGTTTTATGTTTTGGGCTTTTAATAACACAAGGATCCGTTTGGTATACTTTAAGCACAAGGACCAATTGTGTAACATTCTGAAATTAAGGGACTGATCCTGCAAACTTCCCAAAGTTATCAAAAGGACTAAACACATGCCAAATATGGTTAGTACAAGGACCAAATTTGCATAAAATTCCATTTTATAAGTCTAAGGACCAAAGCATCAATTTTATAACCCGAGGACCAAACTTGTAATTTTCTCAAAACTTATTATATAAGGGCCAAATATGTCACATTTGAATAGTACAAGGTGTAGTTTGAATATTTTCCATTTTAAACACCCAGGGTGATTCGACACTTTTGTAAAGTTGAGGGACTAAAGTTGTAAATTGTGATTTTAAACTTCAAAGGACAATTTTATTACAACTTGTAAATCCCAAGGACCTTTTATGAATTTTTATAAGTTTTGGAATGACCAGGGACTAGTTTCGACAATTTGCGTAACTCCAGGGACTGAAAACGACAATTGTTGTGAAATTGATCATTTTTCACTTGTTTTTCAATCTTTTGTACCTGAATCACATAAAAACACATTTAAATGATAGTTATAACATTTTGTGAGTCATTTGTGTGTTTTTGGTTGTTTTGTGGGTTTAAACAATATAAAATATATGTGTATTTAGACACATATCAGGAATCGTTTATATAAAATATACATACATATGTTATATTTCTAATCACAAAAACCTTGATATAACTCTCAACATCACGTGAGCCATACGAGCGAGATTCGTTAAAATCATCTACTGATTCATAATTCTTATTTAATGGTTTTTATGATTGGATTTAATTCATTTATATATTTGATAAAGGGTTATTAAACATATTAGTTACTTCTTTATAAAACAGTTAGCTAACATAAAACTAATTATATGATAAATGAATATATATGAGTAACAATTTATTTAACACATTTAACTTATTCATACATATTAAGAATCCAAGTACGACTTGTAAGCTTGAATGAAAAAGAAAAGAAAAAACGATTTCATTTCACTTCCCACATTGGATGGTGAAGCCTTCTTGTGATAGGAACTAGTGCTAACTGTGAAGAGTTATGATAATCTTACAAAAGAAAATGTAGCCATATATCCTTAGAGCAGGAGGTACGGTGGTGCCAACGAGTTTGGCGCGACGCCAAGCTTGGCGCACCGTTACCCCTGTCGCGCCAAACTCCCTCGCGCCAAACTTAACGACTTTTTTTTTTTTTTTTTTTTTTTTTTTTTTTTTTTTTTGAAAAAGTAGCCGTTGGTGGTGGCAAATATAGCCGTTTTTTTAATTTGTACCTAAATTTTTATAAAACCTCCTTATTCTTCCATATTTTCACACACTCTTCAAACCTAATTCACACCTCAAAAACACTCATTTTCTTTCATTATGGATCCAAACCATCCCTCGGCGAGCACTTTAGACAATTATGAAGATTTTTTAAAGGCGACCGAGAGAGATATATTCGTTCGTATCAAGAGTATGAACAATATATGAATTTGTGTAATCAAGCCGGTGGATCAAGATCGAGTCCTAAAAGGAGGGCATATATACCACGTCAGCGAGAAGCGGTGGCGGGCGTCTGTCGACGACTATTTCGGCGACGAGATTGGTCCTAAATATCCGAAGAGAATTTTCGACGAAGGTATCGTATGAGCTCTACACTTTTTAAAAAATAGTTAATGCTATTCTAAGTTATGATGCCCACCCCCCAAATACTTTCAATTTTTAGAGATGGTTATGATGCTACGGTCGTAAAAGTATTGATCCTATTTGAAGATCACATCGCTATCTGACAATTAGCGTGCGACCTTTGCGCGATCGTTTGATGAGTACTTGCAAATTGCGAGCGAACTCAACGACAATGTTTAATCGACTTTACAAAATGCATACATGTTTTATCGTTGAGAAGTATTTAAGGAAGCCCACTTTAGCGATATTGAAATGTTATATGAATTGCATAAACAAAAACATGGACTCCGGGAATGCTCGGGAGTATTGATTGTATGCATTGGGATTGGAAAAATTGCCCAAAGCCTTAGCCCTCAATTCAAAAGGCGTGGCCATAAATACCAACTATTATGTTAGAAGCGGTTGCGGATCAACGGTTATGGATATGGCATGCTTATTTTGGGGTTCTGGTGCAAATAATGATCTAAATGTTTTATATGGTTCTCCGTTATTTGATGATGAACTTGCTTAAGTGCTGACTCGGAATGCCCGTTTGAAGTAAATGGGCATGTGTACAACAAAGGTTACTATCTAGCCGATGGCATTTATCCAACATGGTCCGTGTTTGTGGCGTTTTACATTGCAAGGTGCGAAAAAGCGTTGAGGTTTAAAATAATTCGGAAAGTTCTAGAAAGGATATCGAAGAGCTTTGAGTCCTACAAGGTCGTTGGGGAATTATCGACAACCCGCACGTGCTTTCAAATCAACGCTTTGACAAGGATCATGAATTGGCGTGTAATGTTGCATAACATGATATTGGAAGGCGAAAATTACGTGGTGAATTTAAGAGATGTGTTCGTTGATCCAACGCCGGACATTGCAGGAATGGACCGAAAGATGTGATTTACATGTTCGAAAACACAAAGAACTCGAGATAGCAAAATACACAACGATCTTGAGATGACCTTGTGGAACATGTTTGGAGAAATTATAACTAGTTTGTAATTTTATCTTTTTAAGTTTTATGTTTTTTATTGTAATGTTTTTTAATGAATAAAGTAATTTTAGAATATATTCTTTTACATTTATAAAAAAAAAAAAAAAAAATGAGTTTGGCACGAAATTCGGTGCCAGCGGATCTGAGAAATGTGGTGCCAAACATTTTACGGTGCCAAACTCAAAAGCTGGCGGCGTGGCAGTTTGGCACGAGAACGGCACGAGAGTTTGGCACCACTGTACCCAGTGCTCTTAAAATGCTTGGTGATAAGGTGAATTTTGTTGATCTCTGCATTATGCAATTGCGTACTCTTGGTATTGTTGTGCTAGATATTATTAGTGAAGTGTATGTTAGTTTGTTATTCGTTGTTTGAGCTGTTAAGGGGTGTTTGGTATATGTCCAACTCTCCTTAAGTTTGCTTGTTTGTATAGTTTTTTGTTTTGGAATAATATATATTCACCATTTTCACTAAAAAAATATATTGAAAGCACGAGTTAGTGTGATGTGTTAATAAATAAACAAGATTGTACATATACAAACGACTCATGTTATTTTTCTTTATGAGAATAAGTAAAGATATACATAACAATCTTTTTTTTACAATCCGCGTTCAATAAAGACCCATGTTATTCCTTTTTATAAGTTTAACCCACATATACATGCACGGGTTTAAAAATTCTATACTGGTAAAATTATTATTAACATGAATATAAATATCAAAATGAAGGCATGACCTCATAGTAACCTGTGTATCGCTAGGTCAGAACTCTTTTGTTTAAATAAGGATATCCGGAAAATCATTATTTCAAAGGTGCTACGTGCTATTAAACATGATATCGAATTTATCAATAGTTAAATTAAAACAACATCAGCCTCAACATCACTCAGTTAAACAAAGTCAAATCCTTTGTTAAAATAAAAATATATACAAATTGTTAATCGATATTAATATAATAATAAAAAAATTTATGTATAACTCGCGCGTGCATAGGTATTATAACTATACAAATATAAATGATTTTACATAATTTTATAAAATAAATCTTATTTAACAACCCAGTGTATCACATGGTTAAATCATAACTAACGTATTCCGGTTTGATTACTTTGGTACTTTTTAGTTTTGACCCCTACTAGAAAATTTACTTCGTGCAGACTAAAGTTTCAAGGTTTATTAGTTGTATCATATGATCTATACTTTTGGTATATTTGAAGTAATACAAAAGAAACTATAGATCATTCGGACGATTCAAATGAAGAAACTTAACCGAGATATAAATTCACAGCGAGGTTGGAAAATCACCCGTGTATCGCTATGTCAGAACTCTTTTGTTCACATTGTGAACGATATAATTTATAGTGTGGCCACCCTTCCATGTTTAGGTTACATCGACACATGTTTTAAATGCTTATAAAGCTGTATTGTACAATCCTCAGTTCCCCACTATAAAACAACACTTCAGGACATCTTTCTAAGAGTGTGAATCTTGTGTTAGAATAGTCTAGCCGTGTAGGTAGTCAATTCTCTTACACTATATTTATCAACAATCTATTACACAACTCAAACTTTTATTAAAATATTTTTTTCTTATTCCTCCACCTATACAACCAATACATACAACAAATCTCAACTTTTCCATCATTTATCAACAACCCAACCTAACATATAATATTACTTCTTTATATTTAATTTAATTACAAAAAAAATATGTATAGCCATTTATATCATGACATGTGACATATTGGGTTAGAAAAATAAAAGTCATCAAGTGACCAGTTGTAGCATTTTTTTCCAACTTTGTACAAACTTAATATTATATCAAGTATTTATTTGATTTTGTACTTCAACCGATTGGTGACCCTCACCAATAAATATAGTTTTACGTATAAATCAATCAGTGTTGTAATAAATTGAGTTTAATTCTTAAGTTTAGTTCTTCAAATGACATTTTCGAATACAATTATGATGTTAAATATTGGTACTAAAAAACTTGAATTTAGTACTGTAGTTATTGCGTCGACTTTGAAAGTCTTTGTTCTTCTGTCATTGCCTATTCATTGGTCCCGATCGACACATGTTAGGTATGACGTCACTTTATATGACGCAGACACGTCGCTTGCAAAATTAATTGGGTTACTTACCATCACTAAGCTTGGAGTTTTGGAGTTTTGAACGGGTTATTTATAGCGCGAGATGTGACGTGACGAAATGATTAAGTCTAACATTTTAGTAGTCAAAACGAAATTTTTATGTTTATAAGACGTGGCTTAAAATATGAAAATATGTATATATTTATATCATATTTTATATATATCAAGTTTACAAAAAGACGTGTCATAAAGCGACATAAGCCGTGACGTGACGGTATGACCATGTCTCGCGCCTTTGCGGAGCATTTTCAATCCTTTTAAAACCATGGTTTTGAAACTCAAAACTTGTACTATTTACACTGTGGTGTTATGTGAAAAGTGGTGTCACATCAACACATTTTCTCATAACATCAAACTCCATTACAACATGAAAAACATCTCTTTTTTCTATCACTAAAGTGTGTACCATCATGCACACATAATCCACTAAAAAAAAAAAAAAAAAAAAAAAAACCATTTGATTGGTCGATGTGCACCTCGCTTCATCCCGTCACGTTAAGGGGAAGCGCCGTTGATGGAATTGGATACATCATGCTCTTAGTATGGATGGTGTAGCGGAGTTTTTCTTGCCACAAAACTTTACCTTAGATTTTTTTTTTTTTTTTTTCTCTTTAAATATTTGCTTTTAACTTTTCTACAATCCTTGCATTATTTTTCTTCTCTTCTCATCAACATTTTTTTTTTTTTTTAATTCTTTATCATTTCTATCAACACATAACCTCACACAAAACACACTCACACATAATAAAAAGATATAAAATTTCTTTCTCGTGTAAACCTTACTGCCGCAAAGGAAATCTTTTCATGTCTAGCACAAAAATCGGTGCAATGCTTTGATTATTCCCACAGATCGATTGGCATCTCTTTCCGCTGCTTTCCCTGCTCCACACCCTATGCCCTTAAAAGAGAATAAAAAACATAGTTAATAATCTATTTATTATAAAATCAGCTAACTATATCATATGTATCAAAAATTTATTTCACATGCTTTATACAATACTTGAACATACAATCATTGGTTTAAAGAGCATTATAACACGACATTAGTTGCTTGAACCACACAATGACTTTGATTATACAAAAACTATTATCACTAAAAAAAAAATATCATTTTACCACACTTTTAAAAAGTGTGTAGAATATTTTGGAGATTGTTAACATTTATGAATGTGTAAAATTGGTTACATAAACAAGTGTGAACAAATTTTAAAAAACAAAAGAGTTTCCAGTGTTTCAAAAAAGAGTTTACAATTTTAAGTGTAAAAGAATTTAGAATTTGTCCACACTTGCAAATGTGTGCTATATTTGTAACAACCAAATTCTCCACACAAAAGGTAAAGTGTGGAGGAATTGGGTGTTACAAATATAGTGCACACTTGTAAGTGTAGACACTAAATTTCTTCACACTTAAAGGTGTGAACTTTTTTTTTGAAACACATATACGTGTGAAAACTTTTTTGTTTTTCAAACTTTGTTCACACTTATTTATATAACCAATTTTACACTTAGTGTGATAAAATGATATTTTTTTGTAGTATTATTCAGTTTTACTAAAATACATAAACATGTACATCGTATCTAAATAGTAAATTTTTTTAGTTACGGTAGAAAAATACGATTTGAATTATAATTAAGTTTTTTACTTCTCAACGGCAAAGTTATTCTAAGCAACAAATTAATCATTTTACTAAGTTCAATGTTAGCGAATTAGTCAACAATTTAGATTTCCATGCAACAACATGATGCTATTCCTAACAAGTAGTTTCCTTGAGACAATACATGGTTTAAATAGTTAAAAGATATAAAATATTAAAAAAAAAAATCCATAATCTACTAAAATTACAAAAGACATCTTTCCTAAATGTTTGTTTAGTCTTAAAAAATTAGAAACCTAAAAAAAGTTGAAAGTGAAATTTCTTTCTAAATTTATTCCTATTTATCGTCCTTACTCTATGATGATAATAAGTAAAATATTAATCAAAGGCATAGATGAAGTGTGAGAATGAGTAGATTACACATGTAATATTTGTGGTTTAGTAAGATAATGTTGGAAGAAAATTTGAAAAAATAGAGCGTTACTCATAAAAATATAATAATAGAGAGACCACCACAACAATAATAATACTCAATCTTGGCAGAATGAGATACGAGAGAGGTAAAATTTAGATAAATCATATCCATACCTCAGGAATAACCTGATGGTAAGGATACTACTTCCAAAAAAACCACTGAAAATATACATGTGAGGGTAAGAGTGCTCAAATATATGTGAAAGTGAAAATGTGCGAAATATGCTAATAAAAAAACTATATAAACATACGACAAATACCATTATAAAATTTTAGCATAACAACCACTTTTTATTATTATTATTTTAAATTGATGCCATTTTGGCATTTTAAGTTAACTTTATTGTAAAACCTTTGATTCAATTTTCACTTCAGAAATTAGAATGATTTTTCTTAATTTCTATTTATTTGTCGTAACTATAAAACTTTGATTCCAATTAAATATTTGATAGTATCGCGGGACTTTTAGCAAATTTGGTAACCTCTCTTTGTTGTGTGTGAGAGGATTGCGATCCTCTAAAGTTTGTATTAACATAATAGGCCATATTGACCAATTACGAATAAGTTAAATGAATAAGTATTTTTCTTTTAATAAAAATATGAACTCACTTGTATTTTTCATTCTCACAATATATAACAACCGGAGAGAATCTTTATCCGTGGTGGAAATGCGACAATTCAAAAAAATAGTGGGTTTTAATAGGGCCGCAAGTTCTTTGGAAGTTTCTGCATACACCAAGACTTTTGACTTCAAATGTCTATAAAAACAGTGAACCCTAAAGGGTTTAACATCAACAGTTTGAACATTTTAATCATTTCAAACCAAAAACTAGCTAGCAACAATGGTAGCTGCATCACATGCCTTAGACCTCAATCTTAACCTCTTCCACATAACTGATGATGATACACCAGTAAGTACCTACACATATAGTACCCAATACGTATATAGGGTATGTTTAGTATGAAATTTGGAGGTGAAATGAAATTTGAAGTGTAGGGTGAAATTTGAAATTTGAACTTTTATTTTAATAGAAGTTGAAATTTATATTTTGTAGACTTTGTTTAATAAGATGGGGGGTTTGAGAACTAACGTATTATGAAAATGACTAAAAGGATATAATTAAATGAGTTTATGGTATATGTTAGATATTTTGTGGGTAAATATGTAATTAATAGTTCATAAGCATTTAAAGTTTTAAGCCCTTTTATGGGCTAAAGTTTTAAACCCTTTTGAGAACTTATGATTTCATAAGCGTAATGACAAACGAGACTTATTTTATAAGCCGGCTTATTTTAGAAGCCCAAGCCCCATAAGCCCCTCCATAAGCCCTCCCCAAACACACCCATAAAGTTACAAAATTATGCAAGCATTTGAGTTTTAACTTAGTAATTACTTGTTGTGCTTAAGGTTGTGGAAGTTCAATCCAGTTCTGATAACGAGGATGATGACGATGACGGCTCGTTTGAGAAAGAGGTATGTAGCTCATTAATACTATGCATTTTATACTTATTTATGTAAATTATGAGTGTTGATTTTGGGTTCTTGGTGATGATATTAACTTAAGGTGTATGTATGAGCAGGTTGATGATCGTACGGTTGGGAACTTAGGTCGGATAAGTAAAGAAAACAAGAAGCTAAAGGAAATGCTTACAATTGTATGGGACAATTATAATACTCTCCAAACTCAGGTGAAGAAAATTATACAAGACAAAGAAGTAGTCGAGTCGAGCCCAAAGAAAAGAAAATTCGATGAAACGGTTCAACAAAGCTTGTGGAATAGGCCGAATGAGGAACTACCAAAGTCGGGAATTCAAAGAGTTTATGTACAGACAGATCCTTCCGATAAAAGCTTGGTACTTTTCAGTCTTATATTTCGAACAAGAAACCGTCAATTTATGCCCTATTTCATGTCATTATGGAAGTATATGATGCCAATAATTAAAAGGGTTTTACATTATTTGTTGATATATATAGGTAGTGAAGGATGAATATCAATGGAGAAAATACGGGCAAAAGGTTACTAGAGATAACCCATCTCCTAGGGCTTACTATAAATGCTCTTTCGCGCCGAGCTGCCCAGTCAAGAAGAAGGTCGGCCTACTAATAAATTTAATCTGGATTGGCTATTATTTCTTTGAACGGCTTGATCTCGATTTGATTATATGCATGAGTACTAGAAAAGGTAAAGCTATAAAAAAAAAGTTTGTTAATTGAGCACACAATGTTGTTTTCAGGTGCAAAGAAGTCTAGATGATGTTGGAATTGTAGTTGTAACCTATGAAGGAGAGCATAACCACAGAAGCACAAAGCAAGAGGCGGCATATGCTCTAACCAACAAATATGATATTTCGACTAGCGAACAAATGTTTAACTCTACTAAGGAGAGGACAACTTTCAACGAGGTTCTTGTTAAACAAATGGCTGCGTATCTGAGTAAAGACTCTAATTTTACTGATAAACTTGCAGCTGCAATATACTCCAAGACTTTCTTAGATGCAAGTTTGTTTTAGGTATGTAATGTATTTGCGCCGATTCTTCAATGTAGAGCATATAGAAATTAATCTGTACTTCTGTTTGTAAATGACACCTATGATGTTGAAGAGAAGACGGAGAGTTTATCAGTAAAAATCAGCTGATATGATTGCATGCGAGAATCAAGAAGGATATATAGGCTTGATTTGTAGCAATTTGAAAGCGTATCTGATAAAAGCATACATAAATTAATCTCGATAAATTAATAACGCCGATAAAATTAATAATTTGTTCGGTCCAACTTGGGACCAGTCAAATTAAACTCCGTCGATAAAATAATAAGATAATAATTTTTGTAAACTCAGGTGTATATATATTAGTCACGTAACTATAAATTAATAATCACTAAAATTCCATATTTATGTATATATGTGTGTGTGAGAGAGAGATCACTTAAATTCTAATATTGTTTAGTAAAATGAATCCATAGTCACTTGTTTTTCTTTGAGCTTAATCTATATTGAGATTATCGTAAATTCTCCTTATTACACTAAAGATTTGATACGTTGTTTTCTCGTATTGCAACAAAAGTGTTAATTTTATTTTTATAAAGTGTGAATGTGAATTTATAAAATGTTAATTGGAACTTGTTTTCAAATTTATTTTAAATCTCTAATGAGTATAAATTATATTAAATTTGGTATATTAGATTTGAAAATTTAATGTCATCGTAAAACCTCTTTAAATTAATAAATTATTAATTTATCGATATAATAATATCTCGCTAAATTTATAAAATATCCCGGTCCCAACACTATTAATTTATAGAGGTTTTACTGTATATGCCTTAGTTTTTTTTTGCCAGTTATTGTATAAGAGCTTTGATTATTTTTACAACTCAATTTTACTTTGGACGCCACATGCCTAACACCCTTGTTGTAACTTCTGTTGTTGATACCGTGTCGTGTGGCCAGGGACGGACCTACATGGGAGCCGGGTGTGGCACGAGCCACACCTCATTTCGAGTCACGAAATTTAAAATTTTATGAAAAGTGTCGTTTTTTCTGTATGTGCAACACCCAATAATAAATTTGAGTTACTTTCTTTTTTTTATGGTGCAACTTTAGTCTAAAAATTCTTAATTATGATAAAAGAAGAATTGTGCAAGATCCTCACGAAAAAATTTGTGCAACACCCTTATAAAATTCCTGGGCCCGTCCCTACGTGTGGCGTGTGATGTAATTTTTGTTGCGTACACATTATCTAGATTGCATCGTTGAGTTGAGATCCATATAGAACTCAAATTTGTCATAGAACCAATTAACCAATCACATCCATCCATTTTTTAATCTAAATTAATAAAAAATTATTTTTCACATTTTTTTTTAAAACAACATATCTTGCAAGCGGTAAAACTTATTTCTACAAAAATACACCATCGTGGCGAAATTAAATTATCTTTCTATAGATATGCGTTGTTATATAATTTCGATGAACTTTAAGTTCGTCGGGAAAAATCACGTGTGATTTTAAAAATCACATGTGATTCGTAAAATCAAATCACGTTTGATTTTAAAAATCACGTGTGATTTTTACAAATCACGTGTGATTTTTACAGACGAAATTTAAAAAAAAGTTCGGTCAGTATATAACAATGCATATCTATAGAAAGATAATTTAATTCTCGTCGATATGGTATGATTTTTTTGACGTAACGATTAACGGTTTGTGAGATATTTAATTTTAAAAAAAATGATGAAGGTATTTTAATAAAAGAAATGAATGGCTAGGATTGGTTGATTGGTTTTATAACAAATATGAGTTCTATAACGAACTTTTCTCATCATCTTATAGTGACAACACGGAATACCTTATGTTTTCTTAAACTCATTATAACATATTATATGTTGCATTTTTAAAACACTATTGGAAGACTTAGGAGTAATTGTAAACACAAAACTATTAGTAAAAGACTAATATCTACCTGTGGTTATTATAAACTAAATAATGTTGCAATAGTAACAAGTTTAATCACATTCACAATATTTTTGTGCTGATGCATCAATGCTAAAGATGGAATGATTACCAACAGAAGTAAAGATAATAGTAAGATGGAAACTAAATACATCGAATGTATGTATACGATGCAAGAGAAAAGTTCGTTATATAACTCATATTTGTTATAGAACCAATCAACCAATCCTAGCCATTCATTTCTTTTATTAAAATACATTCATCATTTTTTTTAAAATTAAATATCTCACAAACCGTTAATCGTTACGTCAAAAAATCATACCATCTCGGCGAAATTAAATTATCTTTCTATAGAAATATGCATTGTTATATACTTTCGACAATTTTTTTTTTAAATTTAGTCGGAAAAATCACATGTGATTTGTAAAATCACATGTGATTTCTTAAAATCAAATGTGATTTGATTTTTACGAATCACGTGTGATTTTAAAAATCACATGTGATTTTTACAGACGAACTTAAAGTTAGTCGAAATTATATAACAATGCGTATCTATGAAAGATAATTTAATCTCGTCATGACAATATTTTTGTAGGCGAAGTTTCTGGTTTTGAGATATGTTGTTTTAAAAAAAAAGGTGGAAAATAATTTTTTATTAATTTAGATTAAAAAATGGATGATGTGATTGGTTAATTGGTTATATGACAAATTTGAGTTCTATATGGATCTCAACTTAAAAATACATGCGGTAATTATTGAATGTGAAATGCACTACTCACAAAAATTGGTATAATTTAACACCTAATTAGTGTGTATTCGACTATTTTAAGATTTTAAAATTGATATGAGTATGATGGATACATACATGCCTTTTTTCTTTAAATAGTGAAGAAAACGGCAAACCAAAGGTCTAGATGCAAATCAAAGACCCCTAGCGGTATTCATGTGGTGAGAGAATGCTTCCTGGTTGACTACTTGTGTGTACAAGTCTTTGAGACATGTGTGATGCCGTCATTTATATAGTGCAAGACACTGTAGTAATTAGTTTGACTTATATAAAAAAAGATAAAAAGGTATGATTTTGGTTGAAAAGTACTATATTCAGTCTTTCACATAGATACCACTATGCTAGTAGCATGGCTTTGTAAAGGGTCCTCCTATGGAGGCACCCCATGGTAGGGGGTGGCTACATTTTTGGGTGCCTCGATTTCCGTCTTGTCATTAATATTCAATCATTGGTTTCCGATTTCGTCAAATTTTTTACAACTTATCTTTTTCCCACTTATACCACTTCTTTTTACAAGTTTTTTTTTACATGTTTTATTTGTTTTACAAGTTTTATAACTTTTTACAAGTTTTTTTTTGGTTTTACAATTTTACAAGTTTTTATAACTTTTATAACAAGTTTTTATATGCTATAAATTCGGTTTAAAACTAATAAAAACCGTAGTCGGAAAATTTTGAGGCTCGGTTCGAAGGTTGCAAAAGTGAGATTTTATCCCACTTTGCCGTCCATTCTGTTTTCATCATCGCCCGGAAAATTTTAGGCTCAAAATCATCATCGCCTCGGAAAATTTTAGGCTCAAACCGAAGGTTGCAAAGTGAGATTAGATCTCACTTTCCGTCCATTCGGTTTTATCATCATCGCCTCGAAAAGTTTTAAAGTTTTAGGCTCAAAATTCATCATCGCCTCGGAAAAGTTTTAGTCATAAACGCACACGATCCGCTTCACATGAACCGCATAAACTGCACTCACAAAACCGCACAAGCCTCACAAATATGCACAAGCCTCACAAAGCGCACAAGCCTCACAAATCTGCACAACCACAAGACTCACGGTTTCACGGGTTTCACAAGATACACAAGTTACACGTTTTGAACAAGGTTCACAAGTTACCACTGCAAAGTTCACATTCAGTACTAAGATTCTCAAAAGTTCACAAGTACTAAGATTCTCACAAGTTACCCATATGAAAGCAACAACACCAACAACAATCCCATATGAAAGCAACAACACCAACAACACCAACAACAATCCTGGGTGATAGCAAACACAAACAACAATACCAAGTGGTCCGAAACAACACAAACAACAATCCTGGTGAAAGCAACAACAATCAATCAAGTGGTCCAGATCAACAACTAGTGGTCAGGATCAACAACAACAATCAACCACCATGTCTAATTCACCATTTAACACACAAGAGTAAACAACTTATCAAAGGCTCAGTTATTATCTTTATAGCTCATGTTGGTACGCAAATTCGGTTTTGCCTCGCTAAAACTCTTTAATTTTTTTAAAAAATCATCATTGCCTTTTTATTTCATTAAAGTTGCAAAATGACCTTGAATGGTCACTTTACCATCCAAGAATGAAATTTTTTATATAAAAACAAAGTTTTTTCAATGAAGGAAAATGTGGGGTGCTCGCCAAGTATAACATGGGCTTTGCCCATGAAAAGAATCGTCCCACGAGACAAAAAAAAAAACCCAACAAACAATAAGCAATGATGATTTTTTTAAAAAAAACTTAAAAATTAGTTTTTTAACAACGAAGAAAAAGAAAACCTTTTTTACAAAGGTTTAGATCTAAAAAAATTTAGATCTAAAAAGTTTTAGATCTAAACAATTAACAACGTACAAACGTAAACCACCACAACCTCAAAAGTACCACCACGTAAACCACCACGGTCTCACAAGTACCACCACGTAAACCACCACAACCTCACAAGTACCACCACGTAAACCACCACAAACCTCACCAACATCTAATTATTTTTAAGAAAACGAAAACCTTTTTTACAAATCTTTAGATCTAAAAAAAGTTTTAGATCTAAAAAATGTTTTAGATCTAAACACTTAACAACGTAAACCACCACAGCCTCAAAAGTACCACCACGTAAACCACCAGTCTCACAAGTACCACCACGTAAACCACCACAGCCTCACCAACATCTAATTATTTTTAAGAAAACAACAAAAACCTTTTTTTTACAAATCTTTAGATCTAAAAAATGTTTTAGATCTAAACACTTAACAACGTAAACCACCACAGCCTCAAAAGTACCACCACGTAAACCACCACAGCCTCACCAACATGTAATTATTTTTAAGAAAAACAACGAAAACCTTTTTTTTACAAAGGTTTAGATCTAAAAAAAATTTTAGATCTAAAAAAATTTTTAGATCTAAAAAAAGTTTTAGATCTAAACACTTAACAACGTACAAACGTAAACCACCACAGCCTCAAAAGTACCAAAAAAATTAGTTTTTTTTTAACAACGAAGCACACAAAATTAGTTTTTTTAACAAACCTCATGATCTTTTCAAGAAAATCACAAAACTTAACAACGTACAAACGCAACCACCACAGTCTAACAAGTACCACCACGTAAACCACCACAGCCACAAAACTTAACAACGTACAAACGTAAACCACCAGTCTAACAAACGTAACCACCACGTAGAATTTTAGATCTAAAATGTTTAGATCTAAAACTTTTTAGAGAGAGAGAGAGTTTACGTTTGAGAGAAGTGAGAGAGAGTGGTTTCGTTTGACAGAAGTGAGAGAGAGACAGATACTATCTACTTACTGCCAAACCATGTGCGAGAGAAGTGGTAAACAACGAAACACGTACAACATTCGAGAACCACACACGTAGCAAAACAAAACACAAACACGTTTTATAAACGTTTCTTTTATAAACGTTTTTTTTATAAACGTTTTTTTTAAAGTTTAATAAAAGTATTTTACAAAAGTTTACAAGGTTGTATTTAAAAATATTTTTAAGTTTAATAAAAGTCTTTTAAAAATATTTATAAAACATGTATTTATAAAGATACTAAAAAGTATTTATAAAGTTTTTTAAGAAAATGTATTAATAAAAAGGTTGTTGTGTTTTATATTGTATAGGTTTTCGATCGAAGTTGATTTAATTAATTGGGTGCGGTCTCTTCTTTGAAACGATTGGTTTTGTTATTGTTATTGGAAAAAGTAAAGCAGATAGGGCTATAAGTACTCTATCGAATTTTTGTGTTCTAGACATGAGACGTCTTCACGTGAAGGTTTAGAAGATGAACTTCAACGAGACTAAAGTGCCGACAAATGTAATTGCCCATTCAGTTACTAGCGAAATATATAAAAGGTTTTAATGGTTGGATATTGAGGTTAAGCGTCCGAGCATAATCATAATTTTCCGGACTCGTTGCATGGTTTTTCACAGCCATGCGATTAAAAGAAAGTGAGTTAGTTTTGTGAGGCGATGACAAAACAACGTGTAGCACCACAATTATACTTTCTTCAATAAAGAGATGGATCCTAATAACGTGTCTCGATTAAAGCGGTGTATAATGCACAAGAAAAGATACGTCGCGACGATCGTGGTGATTTGACTCGATACAAGCGCTTTTAGTACATTTGCGGCGTAAAGGTTATACGTATTACCCTAGGATAAATGACCACACAAATGAGCTGGATGAAATATTTTTGTTCACCCGACGTCATATGCCCCGTGGACAACATATCCTAAATCATCTTGATGGACTCCACATACAACACCAACATGTTTAAACTGCCATTCTTTATAGTTGTTGGGGTTACTCCAACAAACACAACATTCTCAATGGCGTTTAGCTTTTTGGACAAGGAAAAAAAGCCAAATTTCAAATGGGTGTTGGCATGTATTAAGTTGGTGATACAAGAACAATACTACCCGCGGGTTATCGTCACCGACAGAGATTTAGCGTTGGTTGGGGCATGCGCAGAAGAATTCCCAAACGCTAACAGATTACTCTGCCGATGGCATATCAATCAAAATGTGGTAAAGCATTGCAGACACAGATTCGATACGTTAAAGGAGTTTGAGTCCGTTAGAATCACATAGGATTCGATGATTTCAGCTCCGACGGAAGAAGTGTTCGAGCATTATTATCAGCAACTACGTGGTTTATTGGTCCAAAAAGGGTACTAGAATTGTACTTTAATAATACACTTTGTTATTATTATTTAATAAATAACTACTCGGATAGTTTTGTTTATTCGTAATTCTTTGTTTTCTCGGATGTTTTCCCAGATTTTCAAATCGGCGCGATTACGACCGCATGTTTGTATCGTATATTACCGATCAATATCGCAGCGCAACAACATGTAGAGTAGGTCAACACGCACTCTGAAGTTATACTGGGCACCACACATTGACACGTTGTTGTGTTCGGTCGACAAGATTATAGTCACAAGAAACCGCGATGAGCCTCTTTGAATATAAGCAAAATCAAGAAACTCGCTTGTAGAGAGCACTGTTAACGCGGTATAATGTTTCAATGGATGCTTTAAGGCTCATACCGGAGAAAGTAAGCGGATGTTGACCCATGCATGTGGTCATCAAATGCGTTAGTGTATGGCTTACCATGCTATCACCAACAGTATTGGCTTCAAGCAAACGGTATGTATTTAAAATTTATGCCTACCAAGTTATTCTTTCCGTCAATCCGATAATTATAACAAGTTCTTTTTTCGAATACAGGATTGCCAATTCCGCTTGATTATGTTGATAATTTTGGAGAACACTAAGCGTTCCACGGCTGTTGTCCGAAATACTCAAGAGCTGATGAGCTGAATATCCTCAAGAGCAACAAGGTCTGAAGAGCTCGAATATTTTTCGTGTAAAGATGACGTCTGAAATTCCAAAGTGTTTATACGAGCATCGTCGTTTGTCAAAAAATATGTTAAACATGCTCGAGGTATATCGCTCACGAATCTGTGTCGACCAACAACTTCTTGTCAAAGAAAATAATCGTGGGCGTCAGCGCAAAGGACAACAAATCAAGTCTAAACCAAATCTCCGGTTTGAACGATGACCCCCACAAGGCACCGCAGGAAGCTACACAAAACACGAAAAGTCCCAGTAAATAAAGAATCATGAGACACAGTTCTTATGTGGGAGAGCCTTCAACATCCCGCACTTAAGCGAAGGACCTAACGAAGGACCTAGCGAGGCGACTTAAGACACCACTTATGCGTTCGGATCACTTTAGCGAATATTGTATGACCGAAATTCCACCTATTTTCCGATCACCGGATACTAGGGATTTTTAATGTGGAGGGTGATGGAAATTGTGGCTATCGAGTGTTGTCGTGGGTCTTGGCCATCCGCAAGAAATGTGGCCCATTCGAGCTCTTGCCGAGGAAGAGGTAGACAATCACGAAGCGGTTCTGAGGGGCAATGTGGGTCAAACTTTTACATCTACACGTAACTCGATGAATTGGTATAATGGTGCGACACCAGACGTTATTGGATGAGTATGCGAAATGGGAGTGGTTATTACTATGACTATTAACCGTCTATTGTATGTATAACCAATAGACAATCTCTTTTGTTACTTCCGCTAGAGGTTCTCCAGTTCACCCGATGCCAGACTCGGTTGTTATTCTTCGTGTGGGGACGAGGAAGGTGCTCACCGTTCTTGCGGTTCTTGACGAAGACTCACCACTCCCGTATAATCACCCACAATGGAGTTATCATAGAGATGCCGTGGCAAGCAATGGGAACATGTGTTTACTCAACGACGAGGATGTTTAGATATCGTGAAAACGATTATTTATTTATATTGTAAATAACAAAACATGTATAGGCGATTCTTGATCTATATTGTAAATGACACAACATGTATAGGCGATTCTTGATTTATAGCAAACGACTCGTCATCTTTTATTCTGATTTACGCTCCTGCTCGGTTCTTCCTCATGTTTTGTTACGAGAATCGGATGACATTCGGTGGAGGACATTCATTGTGTCAACCACACACCGCTCGTGTTGAGAGTCCAGTTATGTGCTTTCTTCACAATCTTATGTGCCTCCTCTCGGCTATATCTCCATCTACATATGAGGACAATTTTATACACCGTCCTCGGTTCTTCCTCATCTCTCGTCTGATACGTCTCGCGTTGATGTGTCTGACGAGATTGACGGATTGAGGAGACGCATTTGAGTTAGAGTCTCGTGTGGGACGGATGGCGATATCATTGGGCGACTACGCATCGGGCGTGATTGATCTTAGTTTCTAGTTATATTGTAATTTTGTGAACCATGTATCAACTATTAATCTATAATAAGATTGGTTATTTATGTATTGAAGCTTCTAATTTTGTGAACCATGATATTACTAATTTATGTTGTGAATAATTATACAAATTCTTTTGGCGGATGCAACAACAAAATCCTTACTTGTGTCGTTGTCAGCGTGGATTAATAATTGAAAGAACATCCCACCACCCATACTTGTGGTGCAGTATTATCGTGTCCTTTCTCAAAGGTAAATAATTAAACGTTTGCTTATTTGCGTAAATATATCAATAACTTGTTTGTTTAGAATACATTTCTTATAATTGTTTCGTCATATAACGACCGGGGACTAAAGACTATGGGTGTCGATACTTCATGTGGAAGGAAATATTTCAACAAAAGTACTTTGGTGAAGCCTCTTCTTCAACGCAGATTCAAACCTGCGCGAAACTAAAGATACAACGATCAACATGCTATTGGTGAAAACACTTTGTTGCGGCAAAAATAAAGCGTTGGAAGCATCACTGGGCGGCAAGTAATCCAGTTGATCACGCATGTCAGCCGAGTGGAATACTCTATGAGCTTATAGATGACATTAATAATCTTCATGTGGAGTAGACGTTGTAATATTGAAAACATTGTTGTTTTACTTGTTTAATGTTTTATTGTTATTGTTTAATTAAATGGAAACAGACATACAATTAAAAAGCATAACGTAAAATAAATATTATATAAAAACACTACACAATTAAATACACTATACATATAAAAACACTACACAAATTAAATACACTATACATATAAAAACACTACACAAATTAAATACACTATACAACTAAACACACTACACACACAAATTAAAAACAACTAAATACACTACACACAATTAAAAAAAAAAAAAAAAAAAAAAAAAAAAAAGTCAGAGCCGGACAAGGGGACCCACCTACAAGAGGGTCACTTAGAAATGTGGGGGATATATATATATACATATATATATATATATATTATATATAACGGGGAGGCATTTGAGATTAATGTCACCTTAATGCCACCTCAATGCCAACTCAATGTCACCTCAATGCCACCTCAATGCAATTTATGCCACATAAGCATTTGTTGTCCAATTAAGCAATTTTTTCATCCACCTAAGCAACAATATTTATTTTTCGAATTTAATTTATTAATTTAAAATCGCTTTTAATAAAAAATGACCATGGTAAGATTTGAACTTGGGTCGTTTGTAGGATTAGTATAAATAACTTGTGTGTTTACCACTTAGGCAACAAGTTATTTTGATAATTATCTTGCAAACTATAATATATATAAATGGCTATAATTTTATTAGAATCATAGAGTAAATAAAATTCTTTTGAAATCAGTATTATCTTAGGATTGTGTTTCCTTAATTATAACTTTTCAGTGTTTTAAATTGAAATACAGCAAACACTAATATTATTATTTTTTTTTCTCAAAACCCTAATATCCATTATAAACTTTATACGAATTCTTTGTTCTTTTGGTTGCATGAATTTTTTTTTTCTTATAATGTTTCTAACGCTAATTTTCTTTTAGCTGCATGTATTTTTGTTTTTGAAGAAAAATCCATCACAATTTTAGGGTTTTAATGATTTTTAATGTGTTTTTGTGTAGGTTACTATGTAGCTGGATGAAGAAGGATTACTCAATTCATTTAAACATGATTTTTCAGAAAATGGACACAAATTAAGCTATATCATTCAAGGTATGTTTTCAATTTTTTGAAAACTTGACTGATTTCCTAATGGACTTTGATCAGGATAAGTCATCTGGTTGCTAAGCTATTACATGGTATGTTATCAAATTCACATCAATATTTGAGATTTGTATACTACAATAATATACAAAACTGAAACATGCATATGCTAAAACATGGAAAGCTCCAACGATGGTGGGAGTGTAATTGCAGGTATATATGAACTTGTGGAATGCAGCTTGCAGAGTTGCTCTTGGGCCTTCAATTGCAGGTATATATGAACTTGTGGTACCTTTACTCAAATTAATTTGAAATTGAAGTTCCAACCATAACCACAAAAGATTCAGTTATCTAAGGTTTTTGTTAGTTTTCTTCATAAAAGGACTGGCTATATCAGAGATTCTTTTTGGCTTGACTACCCCTACTGCTTTAATATAATTTCGCTCTATAATGCTCAATAACAAGGTCAAGCTATGGATTAAAACCAGCCTTGCTCCGGGCTCTGGAGTTGTTACAAACTAGCTACTTGCTGCAAAGGTATTATTTGTGTTTGTGTGAAGATCATGTACTGATCCAAAAACACTTTTTTGTTTATTTTTGTATGTAATAAATGTGCTAAAATGTTCAAGGGGTGTTTGGTTTGTAAAGAGGAATAATTTGGGTCGATCGTGTTGTCACAGTTCAATTTTAGAGTATTAAATACCGTGTCCGTGATGTTTGAGCTTGCTTTATGTTGTATTACGTAAAACACAATAGCCTTACAAGTTGTTTTAGAAAAAAAAAAAAAACACAATAGGCTTAATGTTTGAGGGGTTTCTGGAAAATTAGCTTATGAGCTTATTTGAAATACTACATGACTAAATGTTATGTGGTCTAGGATCAAGAGTCGGGTCACCGGTTGTTCAGCTTCTTGATTAATAAACCTTCAACTTCTTTATTGAATTGTTGGTGCAAATTCATATTACCGCTGCTACAATTCTTCCTCGGCATCTTTAAATCAAATGTTTAGCAGGTGCGGTGGACAGGGGGCTTATATGGTATGATGTTACTGCATGTAAAACTAAGGTATTTATGGCATGGTTTATTTTTGTTTTTTCATATTCGTCATTCATTTACTCTGCATAAAAAAATTCACTGCATGGGCGGTGTCTTAGTCCGTTCTATACCCAAAATATTAGTGATCAATTGATCATTTTGCAACATGCCTAGGTGCATTAACCTAACAAAACAATAATGGCTTGAAGGTTATATGACTGTATATATTTTAACTTCGAGTTAATAAGCGAAGTCAAGCTTTGTAGCTTGTCTTGCTACATTCGACCAAACTACGAACTTACGAAACCATAAAAATGCTATAAGAAACTATTATGTATCTAATGAGGGGATTTGTGGTTATTTTTTAAACAAAACCATCGGTATACCTCAAATGACCACAAAACTTATGAGTTTAATTTATATTGATCGTATATGGCGAAAGCGTGCTTCTAAAATCGGCGAATTTTGTGCGGTGGCAGTTCTTTGGTTGCTAAAAAGTCTACGCTAAAGGGCTCTTCCAAACACTCCCTTTACTTAGAACATGTCTAATAAGCCCCTTCATCTTGCATAAATCTATCTATATGATTCTTGAGTTTAAAGCTCACAAAGCAATGACACCCACTATTCCTCTTCTTACTTCATACAAGATGGGAAACTTTAATCTCTCCTGTAGGTAATCTCTTTCAGATTTATCACATTTACTAACATTCTATACCATGAGTTTCTCTTATGTGTATATCAGGTTCAAACAATAAGGCAAGGATATCTTTCAAACCACTTTTCAAACTTGAGGGGTGACTGGAAAAGAAGGTTTTTTGTTTTTGACAGCCGAGGAATGTTATATTATTACCGAAAACAAAGCATCAAACCATCTGTAAGTTGGAATTCCAATGCACATTATAGGGGTCGGCAGTCAAATTTGCTTTATTGCTCTTTATTGGAAGATTTATCATTTGATAGGGTTGTGGCAGTCAAATATCTGCTTAAAGAAATAGTTTTGAACTTGGTCATGGGTTGTTGAGTCATTGGCTTTCATCTCATCATCACCATGGTGGGGGTGGAGTACACGACGATAAATCTGTTGTTATGTCTACTGATTTTTAGTATGTGATAGCAATTGAAACCAGTTAGTTCATCTTTTTAGTTATTTCATATTACATTAGATTGTGTTATGTGATATGTGGAACTCAGATAATTTGTTTATCTTGTGCTACTCAGGTTCGCACTTTTCATTTCCGTAAAAGAAGCATTGATTCCCATCTATATGGTTGAATGCCTCGAAAAATACCCAAGATAGGTGACAAAAATGTGGAAGCGGCTCAAAGAAATCACATTCATTTTGAATATCGTACCCTCGAAAGAAAGATGGCGTAGTTAATATGATATGAAGACGAGTTAGGACTAATGTTCATCTTGGAAGACTTGCCATTAATAGGCACCTTTGTTTTTAAAATGTAGTTTCGTGAAGAGATATAGAATGGAGAATTCCAAACATGAAAACACTTCATGATAATAGCATGTTTTCATTATCGTATTTGATAACTAATGTAAAACAATAATTGCGGGTTAGTTTTAACACCTGTTGATCTTGTCGAATACCAAGGTAAACATTATAGATGTATCGTTAAGTACAAAGTATATTTTTCAATTTGGCAGCAAACATCACTCCTATGAACCGATCAACAAGGCACATTTGAAAGATTCTCAAAACATCTTTGCTTTGTTGGTGACATTTATCAAAGTTGACATGTAAGTTCCAATTGTACATATATATTATTTACATGTTTCTGGGATGAAGGACTGAGAGTTGCAATAGGACACGTAGCACCAAATACAATAAGATTATTAATTTCTGATTGACAAGATGGTGCTTTGATTGGGGTATCTGGTCAAACATAGACCGGATAATGAAATCTGGTCTGACCGTTCTTGTACTTGCTCAAAGCAGTTGCCTTTATGTACATCGCTCATGAATCGGATAGAGTAGTGCGGCCCAATCTTTTCTTTTCATTTTTTTCTTTTGGAGACTTAAATAAACATATGTTATTCAAGTATTTTATGAGTTCAACCCACTGACTTATTCAAGTATTTTATGAGTTCAACCCACGACTTATTCAAGTATTTACAGTGCAACCCACCACTTATTCGGTCCTTTATGACCCAATTTAAACATGTGTTACTGTCACCCGTTTGACCAATGTAGATAAGCGGGTTTATCTGGTCTACTTGGGACTATGTGAGTTAAATATGTCCGGTTCTGATTGAAATCTACAACATTCTCAACTCAAATGGCTATGTTTGGTCGGTTGTCACCAAACTAAACACAATTAGCACCCTAAAGTCCCCAATATCGGTTGTTAGCTTTTCCAATTCAAACACTAAAAACAGCTTATAGCATTTTGGTAGCACAATAAGTTGGTAACACGAATTTACTATTTATGATGTTGTTCATATTGCAGTTGTTCAATATGTCTAAGGTTGTGACATAGAAAGATCTTTGCGAGAAGAGAGTCGACATCTCACGCCCACTAACATACCATGTTGAGGCGACATACTTGATTGTTTGAGTGCGAATATAATTGTACACTTCTACTATTGATCATGCCTTTATGTTTATAAAATACGGTACATTAGTTTTACGGTTAAAGTGAAAAAACCTAATTATTACGATTTCGTTTATCTGATGGTACAAAGATGGCAGAGAAATGATCGGGCTTCTTTCATAGCTGTTGATCTTCTCTTGCTCCACGTCCGGTATGAATCGTGCGAAAAGAAGAGGTCGGTGATGCATCTTTTATACGGGATGTTAGAAATCACATTGACGAGTTTATTCATGCTTCCATGGATGAACACCAGACCTGCTTAAAAAATACTATCTCAAAGTTTTGTTTATGACATTGTAATATAAATAGCAGTTATATATCGTTCAAATTGTTGATTAAAAAAGTTTTGACTTTATCCCAACTGGAACCGTTTCAACCCATAGCCGTTTTGACTTATAATGCGATTATTATACCAAAGTAATTATAAACCCGAAAACCCATCAGAATCAAGACATGAAGATACAACTATTTTCGGCACATAAGTTGCAAACACTGTGACTTGATATCAAGTTGCATAAATTATGTCTTGGTATCGAGTATTCAAGTTGGATGCCCGAGTCAACTTGTCATAATAACATATATAATGGGAATCAAAGCCACAAATTAAAGTTTAATTAAAAAAATCTAGCCATACAATCTTCACTTTGATAAAACTAAACTTTGTCTCATCGGTATATGCGATTACATTTCTGATCCTTCACATCATGTTGTCTACGCAAAGGCCCACTTTGACAGTATCCTATATCTTTTGAATCTATGTGTGTTCCGAAGTAGTATATTGTGAATTTATTAGAGAACTAACTGCATTTTTAGGTTAATATTTGTGCGAAATAGTTACCTACACAATACTTCAGTTACACTGTTTTACCGTTGTAAGTATCAATTCTTACCACAGTGATAAACTAAATCTATAATAAAATGATGATGGAGATTATATGCAATTTGAGTGACATTTGGCTAGATACCGTTTTAAGGTATATTGTCACTAGATGCAAAGATAATCCAAAATGACCCGTTTTAAGAATAAGTCACAGAGATTTGATAGGCCTGTTTATGTTTGTTGGACAGGTTAAAGAGATATCTCGCGTTTTCACTTTGGTTAACGATGAATTAACTTACGTGGTTGAGATGGCTACCAATCTCACCAGTCATCAGCCACATCTGAAAACATCGCTCAAGAAACTATAATGCTCTTTTGAAACTTACATGTTTGACATTCAAAGACAAGATAGCCTTTTATAAAGATTATATATGCTGGTGAACTCGGGAAGATTATTTAATTGTTTTCTCTTTTCGTAGCAGGATGTGGTGAACACGATGTTGCTAAATAATCCTTGGCCTCCAACATTCATACATTACGCTTATTGACAGCGATTAAGGCTGCAGTTGCTGAACTTCCTTTGAAGTGAATCATTAGTCTATTTGATGATGATTCCGAGGTTAGAAAGCGAATGAGCAGACCATGGTGACAAACCTTTCCTATATTATGTTTCATTCCGTGAAGTTTTAACGGAGAAGTCATCAAGAATCACAAAAATTGTGGTGACATGGATTATAAGCCTAATTTTTGTGATTCTTGGATGAATTCTATATAAGTATTACATGGCATCTTCACTTTGATAAAACTAACCTTTGTCTCATCGGTATATGCGATTACATTTTGCGATCCTTGAAGCATCATGTTGTCTCGCAAATGCCCACTTTGTGATATCCTATATCTTTTGAATCTATGTGTGTTCAAGTAGTATATTGTAAATTTATTAGAGAACTAAGCGCATTTTAGGTTAAGATTTAGAAATAGTTACCTACACAATACTTGATTACAACTTTGTTTACCGTTGTAAATTTCAATTAAGTAGTATATTGTGAATCTCTTGTAGAACTAAGCGCTTTTTAGGTTAAATTTAGAAATAGTTACACACATGGTCATTCGATATGTAGCTATTTTTGTCTTGATGTCATTTTTATTGATGTTTTCTTTTGCATGCTATAGATTATAAGTATATCCTTGGTTTGATTTAACACTATTCTTTGTTAGCCTTAAGTTGTGATCTCATATTATAAATCTTTAAAGCAATCTCACAAGCTTAATACATGATGCAGCGTTTAGCGGGGAGAGTGATCATACCACTAATTTTGTTTGTCTCATGGAAAGTTATTACGGGCACTAAACATGTAGTAGTAACATGACTCTCTAATTTTCTTAAGATTATAATAGAAGCCAAGATAATATCTATACGGGTGTCAAAATAAAGCCAAGATTATATCGGTGGAATGTAGGTAGAATTTGCGCAATACCAAGGATGGTCTTAAGGCCTTGATAATAAGATCCGTTTAAATTTAATCGTGACAATTCCCATTTGCATTGTGTTTTGCAATGACTATTAACAAAAGTCAAGGACAAACCTTAACACAAGTAGGATTGTTTCTAGCGGTTGGTTTTTCTCACGAGCAACTATCGTGCACATATCAAGGGTGAAAGCGAGAAAAGGATTAAAGATTTTATGTTGTGATGAAGGCGAAATCATGAAATCAACAACAAATATGTCTACAAAGAAGCTTTGTTTATAATTTAAGTTAAGCATTATATCACTTTAATACATTTCATTATCTACAACTTTAGAAACATACATAAATTCCATAATGTGGTAAAAATCATATATGTTGTGTTATTAACCATCCATAAACCATACAATTATTTATAATTCTAAAAAAAAAAAAAAAAAAAAAAAAAATTGTTTTATAATATAGTTTGACAATTCTAAAAATGTATTTGATTAACAAAAACAACAAACAAATAATTATAAGTCATGCCCGCCGGGTGGTTAACAATAGTATATATATATATATATATATATATATATATATATATATATATATAAAATCTAAAATTTAAAATATCATATATATCCAACCTAATTAAAAATTTACATATACATCCAATAATTTACATATACATTCAATCTAAAACTAATAATTGTCATATATGTCCAATTATCCAATTTGTTTATAATTAAACCTTAAATACATATTAAATATCATTTGATTTTAAAATGATCATTATAGCATTATTTCTCTTTTCATTATAATGGTGTTTGTCGGGTTGAGTTAGTCAGGTTCGGGTCAATTCGCGTTGAGGCTGAAAAAATACTCAAACCCGACCCGAATAGACCCAAACCCGACTAACCCGGGAACCGGGTTCTAAATGGATTCGGTATGATTTTTTCGCTTGAACCCGAATTGACCCGAACCCGACCCCGACTAATACCCTTATGTGTGATTATAATGAAAAGAGAAACAATAGTATAATGGTCATTTAAAAATCAAATGATAATTAATATGTATTTTAAGGTTTTAATTATATATAAATTGGGTATTTGGACATATATGATAATTTTAAGTTTTAAATTGCATATATATATAATGTAATTTTTAAGTTAGGTTGAATATATATGAAATTTTAAGTTTTAGATGGATATATATATATATATATATATGTAATTTTAAAGTTAGGTTGGATATATATTTAATTTTAAAACAAAAGAGGAATACATATGAAATTCTGTCTTGTAAATATATATGCTATTGTATTATTATTTTGCTATCTTTGCTATAGAAAATTAATCAATATCGCATTTGAAGTGAATAGAGGGTAAATATAAAGACATACTTAAGTGAAGAATATCCAAAAATATTTTCTAGTTGAGACATTAACTTATTATCATAAGGTCCCCCCCCCCTCCTTTTTTGGCCTCTTATATTTGCTTTGAGTCTTATTTTTTTATAATTTATTTTTTTTTATTTTATTTTTGTATTTTTGCTTTTATTGCGTCTATATTTATGTGCTTGTATGCTTTTGCTCGTGCCTTTTTGTCTTTTTTGCGCTTCTTTCTTTCTATGTTCCGTGATTTAGTGCGCCGTTTACTTTTTTATTTTTATGTTTATGCCTTTTTCTCTTTTGTTCTTTTGTTGTCACTTATGCATTTCTGCTTTATATGCTTGTATGTTGGTTTTAGTATTGCCTTTAGGTCTTTTTTATGTGCATGTTTTTTTTGTAACCTTGTCTGGTTGCTTTTTTGCTTTTGTTCTCTTTGTGTATGCTTTTGTTTGTTTATGCTTTTGCCCCTTGACTCTCTTGCGTTTTCTTTTGTCTTTTGTCCTTGTATATATGTTTCTCTTGTGAATTACGCTTTTTGTTTGTCTTTTTCTCTGTGTGTTTTTAATGGTTTTTGTTTATGCCTTGTTTGCTTGTTTCCCGTCGTATGTTTTATGTGTTTTCCTTGTACTTGTTTTTGCACTTTTACGTTCTTTTTTCTTAAACATTTCAATTGCACAGTTACACACTATTACACTAGACGGAGGTCCTTCTGGAAGTAATCTCTCTACTGCCTGGTTTATCCTGGTGGTAGGGGTAAGATATGTTTACATCTCACCTCCCCTTTACGCTGCTCCGTTGGGATTGGGTTTTGTTGTTGTAATGTAAACCTTGACTACCATTATTGGCATGTTTGCGACTTTACTTTTGTGGACCTCAAGTGAAGATTTCCCGTCGGGTCAACCAAAGTAGTACTACTTATAAATGAGCACACTTAACGTGTTATTGAGAACTTTACCCACAGTTGACCAAAAACGCATTATGTTTAGTAAGGACAAAACAATACTTATTTCTCATACATCCTCCTTGTGCGTGAGCCGATTACTATCATGAATTTTTGAAATTTATATGCTAGATCAGTTACCTTAACTTAAACTTTAAATGTTGATAACCAAACCACTTTTGGATAACAAAATGTTACATTTTATTTTCTTCTTTTTCTTTCGAAATACAATATTCTTATATATGATTCACATAACACATCAATCTCACAAAAAATCTTTATATGAAACTTGAACTCTCTTTGTTGGATCATAGTATCTGGATGATATTGTGATCCGGGAGGTCCTAGTAAATGGAGGAACATGAATGCCATAGTTAGAGAGAGAGTAGAGAGAGAAAGTGAAAGATTGTGTTTTATTGATAATGAAAGAGTAAATTACACACCAAACTTCACCATCCTAGTGAGGTCTAGGAGGGTATATATAGGGTAACATACACAAGACTTTACATACTTAACGGTTCTAGTCCCTGCGTATGTGCCTAACATGATAACTAATATAATCCCGTAAATGTCGATCCATTTACGTGTTAGGAGCGATCCCAACAATATTCCCCCAATGGGACGACATGAGGGATTACTTACAACATTTCCTACAAGTACAAATACAAATAAAGAAAGGTCTTCATAAGCTCTTCAAATCTGAGGATGACTGCAGTTGACGCTCTTTGTCTTCATCTTGTACCTCGGCTTGATAATTTTTCTTCACTTGTAGGCAAATAATGTATTATGTATGAATTTTATTAACTTCCCCCCAATTCATACTGCATGTCTTTAGCAGCTTCTCCGTACACTTTTTTTTGGCGAAGTTTCTGAATCAGCTTCCCCCCAAACTGACATCCGTCTTCAGAAGATTAGAAACTTTAATGTAGTAGACATGTCTTCTAACTTTTGAAGTTTTAATTGCGCAGCAAAATTTATAGATGAACAGTAAACCACACCAAGGAAATCTGACTAGTCACGTAATCACAGTTGTACTCAATGCGGAAAATCCGTTCGAGGTAACATGTAAGAAATCAACACGATCTTCTCACGTATATAGACGCTTGACACCTAACAAACCACGAAAGATGAAATAACTACTTCTTCCCCTTGCTTGTTGCGGTCTATCGGAAAGCTAATCACTTGTGTATGTATGAATACTAGATAATATGACCGTGTGTGAGGCATTGATGTGTGCTTAAACACACATTACTTTATATTTAAAAATATGCCAAATCAGACTAATAACTATGAAATATGTCAAATTGTTGGATATGTGTTATTATGTCTTGCAGGTACAAGGGTTTAAAAACAAAGCAAAAAATGGTGATTTTTCGTTGAGTTTTGACGACTTTTTCGCGTTTTTCAAGGTCCAAACGAAGTTGTAAAAATTACTCGAGCACACCATTGGAAAGAGCACAAAAAAACGATTCCAACGGATCTGGCCTCGCCTCGTGAAGTGACCCGAGTCTCCTCAAAACCGCTTGCCAATTAATTAATCGCCATATATGCTAACATTTGCTGCTTCCAACGAGGCCCATTAATAATAGCAGTCCAATGATGCAGTCCACTCAAAGCAGGCCCAAAGCCCATGACTAGCGGTAGCGGCCCAAGAACGATGTGCCAAAGATCCAACAAAGCAACCCAACATGATGGCCCAATGAGAATTTAAAATGAAGTTAGCCCGACAATTAATATTAACATTGAAGTGAATTTGCAATTTGTTAGAATCTGTATATGCAAGCGAGTAACTACAATCGCCTAAATTAATTCAAGGTGTAGTCCCTTTGCTCCTTAGAGCAAGAGGTATCGTCATTAAGTCGCTCCCTCTTCACTTGCCCATCATGGCAACATCACTCAATAACATCCAAAAAATACATAAAATTCACAACTATCCTAAACCTCTCTTGTTTGACCCACCCTCATTTTATTTCTTTTCCATATTTTTCAAACACACTTTCTCATCTTCAAACACCCTTTTTTTACCCACTTTCTCATCTTCAACAACATAACCATTACGTATTACTAACATAATATATGATGAACAAAAAAACAACACATTGGCATTTTATCAAACACTTGGTTTACATCTTCTAAAACCTTACATAAACATCTTTTAACAACAACAACAATGGCAGCAACATCATTAAATCTAATCCCAACATCTTCATTTATTCAAAACCAAACACCTTCATCTTTTTTTGGTAGTGGGACAAAAAAGTGGTTTGTCTTATTCGTGTTGTGGGAGCGACGAAGGGTAAAGTGGCGAGCCAACTTGGTATGGTGGCGAGGGGTGGCGAGGCTGCCACCTACGAGTGGCGAGCCTCCCTCGCTATGATACATCATGCTCTTACTCTCTCGCTCCCACAAACTTTTATTCTCAACCAACACCAAGGCGACACGTGGTCTTGATTGTAAAAGGAATATGAGGAATTTCACCTCGGAAGGATCGAGAAGTGACAAATGCTATAAATACAAGATGTTGGCACCTGATCCGAGACATCAACATTTACACACACACTTTATTTTTATTTTTTAGTGGTAGGAGTAGTTATTTTTAAAGAGTAGGTGTGTAGCTTTTTATTTGTAATAGCTTATTTAAAGCTTATTTCTAGTGCTTATTTGTACAACTTATTTTCAAGCTTATTTATGAAGATGAAAATTATGTTTCCTACTTAGTATTTTATTTTTTCTACTTTTTCTTTACTTTTCTTATCTAATACGTCATGAAAGCTTATTAACTTTTTGTGGCTTATTTAGATCTAGCTTATTTAATAAGCATTCTTTTACTACTTTGTTTTAAAAGCTTTTATAAACTTTTGTTTTACAAATTATTTTATAAAAAATAAAATTTTTTTGATTTTTATTAGTTTTTCTTTTATTAAAAGTTATCCATTAGCTTAATACTCTAGATCTACGATTTTTAGCTTATAAAGTTTTAATCTTTAGCTTAATTCTTAGCTTATTTTCATATTAGCTCATTTAATCTTTATTATAGTCTTAAATTTCATAGTTTTTGGCTTTTCCTCTCCAAAATAGTTAATGTTTTGGATTTAAACTTCTAGCTTATAGCTTATTTGTAATAATCTTGTTAAAGTTTTGATTTTTATGCATCCAATTCTACATTTAAGGCGAGGAGCTTAAAGGTCTTATAAGCTAGCTTATTTATTAAAGTTTATAGCTTTTCTAGATTTTATTAAGCCATTTAGTATATAAAGTTTGCAACTTTATCAACTAATTAGTGAAACAAAAGCTAATAAAGATATAATCTTTGGAGTTTGTCTTAGTTTATAAGATCGGGTGCAGTGGTTTACTATTGGGTTCTAATTTCTTACCTTTATCATTTAGCTTATATATTTAGTAGAGAAATAGTTATTGTTGTTGAGATTATTATTGTTGGCTTAGTAGTTATGCGTATTGAGTATATTATTTCTATGCTTGTTAAGTGAGCAGTTATTTGGGATTTGAGTGTGAAAAGCTTAGAAATTATTGATTGATAATTTTTGGTTACTTGGATTGATTTTTGGTTATTTTAAACGGGCAAAAGCCGTTTGGGAAATTAATCTTCTAAATCAAGTAATTTTTACCAAGATAAATAATTGTTTTCAAAATAAACCAACGTTGTGAGAAAATATTTTCTTTAAACGGGTATCGAAGATTATTGATTAATAATTTCCGGATTATTTTTAGATATATTTGGTTGATTGTTTTAATGGGTAAAAGCCGTTTGGATAATTAATTATTTAGATCTAAGTGATTATTAATTTATTACAAAGAAGAAAAAGTTTTTTTTAAATATAAATCAACGTTGTGAGAAAATAATTTTATTTTAACGGGTATTAATTAAACGGGCTTAATAGATTATTCACACTTAATTCCCTTTTCACCTCACTTGACAAGCATAGCTTTTATTATCATATTCATAGCTAAATTTATATTCATAATTAGTTGTAGTCCATTTTTAATTAGTTAAAATATTTCCTATTAGCTAAAATAGTTGTGATATCTTTTCAAAAATCCAAAACAAAAAATATTCGATAAACAAGCATCAAACAAAAGACAATAACGTAAATTTCAATTCATATCTCACCGTGATTACGACTCTAAAATATTGATTATAATTTATCCTCAAGTGATATTAAATCTAACAGAAAAACTTATAAATATTAAAACTGCTGTATACAATCGAATCAATTTTTTGCGCCGCTGCCGAAGAGAATTGTTAAGATTTTTGCTTTTTGTTTGAAGTAAGTGCCTTGAAGATCCTTTTTTTGAAAGTTAATTTTCGTATTTTTAAAATAAGAAAAATCACAAAAAATTCGAAAATTTAAAAATCCAAAAATATTTTTCTTTTTTCTAAAATCTTTCAAATCCATTTTTTGTTTCTTCTTTTATCTTTTTCAAATATTTTTTTATTATTCAAACACCTAAAAAAATTAAAAATTAAAAAAAAAAATCTTCTTTATCCTCTTAACTGTTTAATCATATATTTCTTGTTAGTGCAAATATTACGATATTTAATCTATACAATCTCGTTTGTTTTGTTGATGACAAACATGTAACTTGTAATACATAACGTAAAATGTATAAGTTACTTCTAATTATATTTTGTCTCAACATACTTTCAACACCTCTCGACGACTCAAGTCTTTGTATGCTACAACACAGGTTCGTACATGTTTGTTATGTTGCGTTATGATCAAATCCCTAACAAACCATTAAACATGTTTAGTTAAACACTTAAGTAATCTTGGTTACTTATATTTTACAAAATACATAAACAAAAGTAAATGTGTTGGGTAAATACCATGATCCATAACCCATACCCATGACCCAAAGTCCATAACCCATTTTCTAGATACATTGTATTTAGTTGGGTACCCATGACCCATGGATAATGAGGAGCGTCAACGGATCCCACGGATCCCTAGGGCGGGGCGGATACCTCTCAGAAGGGATCCTTGGGATAAAAACATAGTTTGGTCTTTTTGCCTATAAATAGCAAGCCAATTCTCACCATATTTTCACACCTTCACACATACTTTCTCTCCACCATTTCTAAAATACTTAGATCATTAGGAAACATGTAAACCACCCTCATCTCATATGATCATAATGCTTCTAATTTTCATTTGTTGTAAGCATACTCCCGAAGTGATCCTCCAAAGCAAGCCTAGAGATCTTGCATCCTTACCTACTGAAGTGATCACCCATCACAAGCATACAAGCACATGAAGATCTTCTACAACAAGCTTGGAAAACTTGTCATCTTCATTCATAGAAGACTAACTACATCATGCTTTGTGTGTTCTTGATGTTTGGTTTAGGATTTCATATCCACTAGACACATTGTCTTGGATATTGTCTAGTATCATATTCTTGTATCTATAACTAAATTAGATGGTTTATGTGTTTGTGCCATAAAACACAAGGTTTGTTATGTTGGGCCACAAAACATAACGGGTGTCATAGATGTGTCGTGTTGGTCGGGTAATGGTTCCTCCTTTGTAATGGAACCCGGTATCTAGCCTTGTACAGGATAAAGTGTAGGCGACGTTGTGATAGGTTTGGTTCTACCTAGTGGAAGAACCTGGTATCTATCCTTGTACCGGATAAAGTGTAGGCGCCGTTGTGATAGGTTTGGTTCTACCTCGTGGAAGAACCCGATAGCTAGCCTTGTACCGGATAAAGTGTAGGCGACGTTGTGACAGGTTTGGTTCTACCTCGTGAAAGAACTCGGTATTTAGCTTAGTACCGGATAAAGTGTAAACGACATTGTGTAAGGTTTTCTCCACCAAGAATGGAGTTTGTTGATCTAGTGAAGTAACTCTCGAGTTGGATACTTGAGGAGTGGAGTAGGGTGAAGAGGAGATTCGTGACCGAACCACTATAAATCCTCGTGTTGGTTTGGGTATCCTTTTACTTATCATTTTACTTTTATTCTTGCTTTATATTGTTGATTGTCTATGTGGTTGATGTTTATGTGTGTGATGCATACTTGGTCTTTCATATAGTCATAAACTATATTTAACACTTTACATATTATGACACGCTTGATCAAGAAAAACAAATCAGACTAATAATGGTGAAACTTGATTTATAATGAACCATTAATCTTGCGGAATCTTATGTGATATTAAGGGGTTGGCCTTACATGACGTAATGCGTTAAATGCATCCTCGCGTCGAGATTAGAAAATACGATGGTTTCTACTATATTTGATACAAAAGTTTTAAGTTTGAAACGGAAACTTATTCACCCCCCCCCTCTACGTTTTCCACATTTCTTTTATCCCTAAACCGTGTAATTCTTCTCTATGTCTTCTTCTTACTTTTATGGTTGTCAGTGGTATGGGGTTCCTCATAATTGTATTAATTGTCCCGGTTGTAGCATGGTAGAGTCGGGAAACGGGTTTGTCTATGACCAAAATCCCTATTCTTACCATGAAACAACCGACTTCTTCAACTAGCCCCTGCAACACGAGATGGATATATACTCGTGTGAGTCTTGTGGAAGTAGGCCTCACCAAGGTTTTGATTGTCAAACAGGGAACATGCTTGTCTATGAGCAGGTTCCGTGCAACAATCAAAATTTTGGTTATGGCCAATATCCATATGATTCACCGATTCAGTCACAGCAGTTCTACTGTTGTGAATTATGTGGAGGTCCTCACTAAGGTTTTGATTGTCCAACTAGAAACCCGCTTGTCTATGAGCATGTCTCTTGTAGCAATTATGACACACCTTATCTTGACCAACCTCCACAGTACCATATGTCTTGCAGGTACAATGGTTTGAAAACAAAGCAAAAATGGTGATTTTCGGTTGAGTTTCGATGACATTTTCATGTTTTTCGAGGTTCAAACGAAGTTGTAAAAATTACCTGAGCACACCATTGGAAAGAGCACAAAAAACGATTCCAACGGATATGGCCTCGCCTCGTGAAGTGACCCCGAGTCTCCTCAAAACCGCTTGCCAATTAATTAATCGCCATATCTGTTGCTTCAGCGAGGCCCATTAATAATAGCGGTCAATGATGCGATCCACTCGAAGCGAGCCCAAAGCCCATGACTAGCGATGGCGGCCCAAAACGATGTGCCAAAGATCCAGCGCGAACCCAACATGATGGCCCAATGAGAATTTAAAATGAAGTTAGCCCGACAATTCTATCTTTAATATAAAACCAAACGTCGGTGGTGTATTTTAATCTTTTTAAAATTGTATTATATTGTTTGGTTGAAAGTGGCAAGTTTTTAACAACAAGGAAGGCTACGATGCCGCCGCGTTGCGGCGGGGCATTTTATATTTAGCGTTATACTTGTTTTCATTTGTGTTTTTTTGATATTTATTTTGAAAAATTTAATGCTTTGGATGAGCGTGAAAACGAAGTATTGGTTTTCGTTTTATGTAAACAACGAAAATTAATAAGTGTTATTTTGTAATAGGGACATGTTTAAAGATAGTTGGCACATGTACTGGTTTTGGTTTTATATTTTTTTATATATGGTATCGACGGAAAAGAAATTGTGCGTGTTGAATGGATCATTTGTGTTGAGTATTACACATGGTTTGTCGCCGCGTTTGGCGGTTTAAGGTTGGCCTATGATTGCGGCGTCATTACTCGTTTGTATATTAGACGAATGTTTATTCACATGATATTTATAATTGCGAAAATTTTGTCATTGGTTTTGGATTTGTTGCTGATAAAAGTACTTTTGTCATATCGTAATTTCAGCACAATAGACAGTAATGTCCTCGAACTAAATGTTGCGCTTGTAAAGAACGGCAGCCTGTATGCATATGTGATTGTGTCTATGAAATGGGCCAATAATGTACATGTCATATAGAATGTACATAACAGTTTGAGATTATGAAACATATTTCTAGAAGTAATGTGATTACACAGAATGTACATTAATTTACATCCTACATTAGCAGAATTGCACTGCATGGTGACAGTGCTATTGGTTGTTTCTTACACATAAAAGGGATGACTGTCGCGACTTGTGGCCGATGGTAGCCTATACAGGTTTCTTAGCCGTAGGAAAACAGTTGCTGGCACTATTAAGCTGTAACAGTTAACAATACAATGGCAACATCATTCTTGTTTAGTTTTTTTTTTGCGGTGGTACATTCAACCTGCCTCGTCTTTTAGCATTGCCTGTGAACGAGACGTTCGTGACGGTGCCTTGTCGGTTATACATTCGGTTGAGAAGCAGTTTACATCTCCGTGGCGGTAGCTGCAGATCCTGAGCAAAAGGAGGTGTAGTCGCGGGTGCCGTTTCAAGTATTTCACCGGTGGCTTCTCCGATAGATGTGCTGGCGGGTGGCAATATATTCGCTGAAGAAGGTGTAGCCGGCTGTGTCTCTGTTAAGATAGCTGCTCCGCTGCCTTTTTCGGTCTCGTTTTCGGGGCCGGTCAGATAAAGGGTTTCGTTTGATACCTGCACATCTGTTTCATGTATGGGCAGGCTATTGTCAGGTGCAGGTAGTAAGTGCTCTCCACTTTCCATCACCGTGTCAAGTATATACACCGGATTTTCCTTGGTTGATTCTGGTGCGAAGTGTAGTTGAAACAAATGAGTCGTTCCTTCTAGTGCATTAAGTGCCGGCGGTAATGTATACGGATCGGTGTAGCCTTCTTCTGTTACCACTTTGTTGCACTCGGTGACGATAGAGTGCGCTTCGTTACTAAAGCACGTAAGCATCAAACCACCGGTTGCATCAGCGATAGCTATCACAGGCGATGGGCGTAAAAGCGGTAGGTGCGGCGTTAGCGAGGCAAAATCTTTGGAGTGCATGTGTGATGGTGCTTGCTAGTAGTAGCACTGTTAAGTTGACAAAAAAAAGCATGTACCTGTAATCTTTTGGCTCGCTAGGATCTGGCTGTTTACAATGGCCGTGGAGGCGGTCTTCAAATATTTTATGGCGGCAGTCCTTGCACCGGCGAAAATACCAGGCCCGGCCGGCGGCGACATATGTAACAGTAGCGATGACCGTAAACATGACATTCTGATGAAACAATCGATAATGTAGCAGGCTTTGTATTGATGTCTTTATTTTTTTGGATAAAGCAAGAATAGTACCGTTTGATTGCGCGGGTCTTCTCGGAGAAGCTCATCTACCGTTGTTCTGTTTCTTGATTTTTCTTGCTCGATGTCATCGTAGCGTTTTGTTCGAATATTTTGTATAACTGGCGGCGCCAACAACTCACCGTACCTTGAAAACAGAAACCATGTTAGATGAACAGATTGGAAAGCATACCGTGACAGGCTGCAAATCCTAAACAATATGCATCGAGTATATTAATCAGTAGCCCGGGATGAAAAAAACGGCGAAGGAATTGTGGTTTACATGCTGAGTATGTATTCGGTTTCAGGAATGGCCGGGTTTAGATATTAGTAAGTCGCCACGGTACTCGATAATTGTAGGCCTGCATATTGTGGCATACTAATTACAAAGATTTTCTTTCAACAGGCTAATGGTATATAGTTTACGGTGAAATTACCTGCGTATGTCTTCACCGAGCAGGAGCTGACTGCCATGACGGTTGGTTTTGGTTCTTTCTCATAAAGATCAGTATCAAAGTCTGTTGCCTTTTCGTTCCAAAGAGTGTAGCGAACAGTATTTCCCCTGCGCAAAAGGAAAAATGTTAGTCGATGGTTAACTCAAAGTCGATGGAAAGAAAGTGAGCATCTGTAGATTACTCTAGGTTTCTGAGAATGATGTCTCTCCATATGACAGGTTTCTGGTTGCCAACCCCTGGCTGGCGCAAGTCGCCTACATGGAGGACACATCCGATGTAATCTGCAGGCAAGAAGCACGTTTTTAGGAAAGTCAGGTGCTACTAATTGATGAATGCAAGTTTTTATACCTGTGAGTATGACGTCGTTTCTGTCGGCACGCAAAGGCAGTTCATCATACGATGCAAAGTTAAAGTAATGGGCAGGGAAGCGTTCTTCGGAGAATAAGTGCACATCAGTCAATTTTCCCAGCATAAGTATAAAATTGTTTGGCAGAGTTTGCATCCATTTCTTCGTGTCCAGCAAACCAAACCCGGTAATGGTGTAAGCGCGGCCCATTTGAAGGGCACTCTCGAAACGAATCCGTTCCCTTGGCTCGACATTTGCTTGTATAGCACCTCCCTAAGTAACAGTTTATGGAGTTGGCTAAGCATGTTTCTTTAATGTAGGCTTGTATTAGTAAAAGAGAATTAGTTTGGACATGTTACCATTTGATCAAGCAAAATAAAAGTCAGGACTGCTGGCCTTGCACCGCGAGCAGAAATGACAGTCCATTTCCGATACACCTTAACACGAATCGCTTTTCCTATGTCTGATGGCTTGATATTTCCGACGGACACCACCTGCAGATCTGCAACAGGTTTTTTACCTGCAGATTTTGCTGCGGCAACCAAATCATGGGTGGTTGACATTTCCCTGCGTGCAAATTACAAAAAACAGGCGTTAGTTTTATCAATCGTGTGAGATATTTCCAAGACAAAAGAACTAGTGACAAAATTGAAAAAAAAAACAGCAAACGAAAGCTTCTGGCAGCTGCTAAGGAGGCATATGGCATACATTTACCTTAACACGCAAAATGTATTCGCATGACACACGAATAGATATACAGTTGCCGCCGTCGGCAATCAAGGGAACAGGTAACGGGAACCTGAGCTGTCATCCTAGGAACGCAGATAAATGCGATGGCACAGTATGTGAAAGCAAACGTCGCTGAACCGCTAATAATAGTGGTGCATATCTCCTTTTGTACAGATCTGCGCATATAGCTATGAAAAAAGAAAGCAACTATAGCATGTGGACATTACGGAAACTACGATGGTCACGTCTAGGTATGGGCTGCTCCATGCAAGCAGATTTAGTTGGCTATTATTAGCAACCTACAAAGCATGTGCATGTATATCTGGCAAAGTAACAATTCGATAAAGCTAAGCAAATATGGTATGAGTTTTTAACAGGTACATGTAACAGAAAAAAAAAGAAAGTGGCAGGTATACGTGTCTCTAAACTATGATGATGTATGGTGTCAGTAACAAAAGACACAACAGTATCGGAGGTTGTTACGAATAGAACCTCGTTTCTGACAATGGTTTCTAAAAAATCCCTGTACACGATATTCTTTGTTGCGTTGGTTGGTTTGTCTGGCTGATCAGTGGCAAGTATCCTTAGCCCATCAGGGGAGGTGGCCCGTGACAACGCTACATACAACTGCCCGTGACCAAATATCGGTTCGGGCAAATAGACGCCTATCCTATTTAGAGATTGGCCTTGGCTCTTGTTGATGGTCATTGCGTAGCAAATTTTAACCGGAAACTGTTTTCTCTTGAATATGAATGGTAGTTGCTCTTCTCTATTGAACAACATTATCCGAGGAATAAAAACTTTCTGTGACATTCTCGTGCCGGTAACAATTCTTGTTTCTATAACCTTCGCAAGCATCTGTGTCACAATCATACGCGTACCATTACATAAGCCCCCCGCTAAGTTCAAATTCCTTAGCAGCATAACTGGCGCGCCTATTTTGAGTTCAAGATTATGTGGCGGTATACCAGAAAATGATAACGTGTTTAAGTATTCCACAGGGTACAACAGTTCCGTCGCTCCACCGTCGTTGTTCCGAGGTACAGCTTCGTCGTTACTTGCGTAAGTATGGGCGACACCAGATAACATTCGTAGAATGTCAGCATTGATCGAGTCAGCTGTCTCATTCTTGGGACAAATTATAGCTCGTTGCTGTAACAACTCAGGCGTGGGTGCCTGCAATATACTGTCATCGTATATGAAATGTATAAGCTCATGTCTTGCATTTTCGGTATTAGGAATACGATACATGTCAGGTATGAGTATCCACGAAGCATTATCCGGATCTGTATTGTCAGGTTGCCCAATGGTGCCGTTACCCACATCAAGTAGCCACTCAGAAAAGAGTCTGATATTGTGAGTTTCTTCTGCAGATGCAGATGGCCTGGACAGCCGCATGTTTTCTGCCAATGAATGGACTCTGAAATACCTCCACAGATAAGATTGCGTTATGCAAGAAGATATGATCTCCTGTTTCGTGGCCTTTTTCTTTACCGGTAGAGTCTGCCTAAAGTCGCCGCCCAGAATAACAGATTTCCCGCCAAAAACCTGAGATGGAGCGTCTAAGATATCGCGAAAAGTCCTGTCAAGAGTTTCGAAACACCTACGGTCGCTCATGGGCGCCTCGTCCCAGATAACGATGTCAGTCTGGATGAGCAGATCAGCCAATTGAGTGTGCTTTTTGACAGTGCACATAGACTCGTTTGTAAGATCGAGCGGAAGCTTAAATCTTGAGTGTGCAGTACGACCCCCTGGCAATAGAAGTGACGCGATACCAGACGACGCCACTGCAAGAACAATTTTCCGTTGCGCTCTAAGTGTATAGATTATGCTTTTCCACACGAAAGTCTTGCCTGTTCCCCCGTGCCCATAGACAAATATTAGCTCTTGCCTGTTGTTTTCAACAGCGTCAATGACAGTATCAAAAAGGGCCCGCTGCTGAGCATTCAGTTTTGGCACCAGGAAGTCTCTTTCCTGGGCCATGGTCTCCGGATTATAGTTTCTCTCCTCCATTACTGTTCTATTACTTAGAATAGTCATCAACTCAGGTGGTGGCAAGCGCAAATCAAAGTCTGTTACAGATTTGCCATAGAAACTCAGAATACCTTCCAGCTCATACAGAATCCCGCCTTGCAGCTCTTCGTCATTGAGATTAACCTCGGGCATACGCCAGAGCAGTGAAAGTATCCTTGGAATGTCGTCACTCATAAGGCGCCAGTGCTTATTCCAGAGAGAAAGCGGGCTCGCAACGTCGCAAAATATAAGAATCTGACAGAAAAGTTGCCTGAGTTCGGCTGCCGATGCCAGCAGCGCTGCTTCTACCAAAGCGAGTGACCATTCCCCATCCCCCGCAAGTAAACCCATGGCCTCGCATGCGGCTCTGTTAGTCGGATAAACGTGGTTGTCGATTGTGCGAATCCCTGGAAAGGAGGTGCATCCTTTCTGGTGACACAACCAAAGTCTTTCATAAAACAAATCACCTGCACTTGGATGGACATAGGATAGGCGGCCGATAGAGGGCTTGTTAAGGTTACATCTCGGCGACCAGTACTTCTGCGTACTGTTCCAAACAAACTCAGAGGGAAATTGCAGGTACGTTAAATGGCGGCCGAGAGTAGAGAATGCATTAAAGTCGAGCCACTGTGTGAGTGTAGTCTTTTTGTTGCTCGGATTATCAACAACAGACTCCAACGACTCAGAGGTTCTGAACAACACACGCTGCATATTTTCCAAGTGAACAGCTAGTATCTGTACCGGGGGATCTCTATGATGAATGTCAAAACCAAATATGCGCCAGCATGCTTCGTGAGGCCCAATGTATCGAGCATCCAAATAATTTTTTATCTCATCTACCGTAACGGGAGGAGTTGTGCTTGTCGAGGCCGTATCCCCGGCGTTCCTTGCTATTTGCGTCACTATCCTGTCCGTACCCTTAGAAATATACTTGAATAAGTACTTAATCAACATTGTCCATTCGCAATACTCCACATTGATGTGCGCATAGAACCTTCTGAGAAGTGACATGTTGTATGGAACTACGTAACCGTTGTCTAGGCGAACATTCTGCCTAACTGTAACAGCATCAGTAAAACGCCGGCGATAATGCACGTAGCCTTTATTATCTATGGACGTGGCATTGCAGTAAGGTTTAGGAAACCCCTTCGCACACGTATCACCACCTTTCATACAGACTGCAGACATATTGGCCAAACCACATGGCCCATGCATCATCAATTCTGTAACAATACGATATCCTTCCGAGTCAGACTCCCTATCAGGCAACTCTGCGCTCACGTAACGATCAATGTCTGCGTTAGTCTGAACCCTTGAACACTCTTCTATCCACAACAACAGATGGCAATGTGGCAAACCCCTTTTCTGAAATTCGACAGTGTATAGAACTGCGCAGAACAGTTAAAGAGTTAGCGTAGTATAAACCAATTAGTGCATAGCTAAAAACACAGACGCATAAGCAAATGCTAACCTGCAGCAACTGGTCCGAAAGGTCTGAAATCACGAAGAAACGCAATGAGCTGATGTATTTTCTGCTCGAACACGCGGTCTACTATGTCAGGCCTGTCAGCGACACTGACATCGTGAAAGTCGTCCATAAAATCCAATATCTCGGGCCACTTTACATTACACGTAAATGTAATAAAGAAAGACGGATTACCATGCACTCGACATATAGCCAAGGCATCTAGGTAATGGCTGTACATATAGCGTGGGCCTCCAACAAATGACGCTGGCAAAATAGTACGCATCCCAACCTGCGAACCGCTCCGATCACCACGCGCAATAGCATCATACACTCCTGCAAGGTAATCATTTCTGATATCATCTTGGTGCTTACGAATGAAATCTAACCGATACGATTCCATACTACAATACGCTGTAACGACATATTGTTGGAATAACCTTCCTCCTCTGGTGAGTAAAGTATACTGCTGAAACCGATCGTGAAGTTGGTACGCATAATACATCTTCATAGAAAGCTTCTTGTCCTTATCGAGAGACTGGCTCCTGACATCCCACAACCTAAGTCCAATATGAAAACCATCTTCCCCATATATAAACAATACCGGAAACTGCAATGACATATAAGACGGATGCAACTTACTGACCCTTTCCGGATCACCAGCACGTCTATGAATAACAACATCAAATTCTGTACCAGTATCTGGACCACCCTCGTAAACAATAGTGCCGATTGAATCCCCAGAAGGTAACTCATGCTGTCTTGAACCGGTAACTGCAAACAACCTGACTTTAAATTCAGGAATATCACCGGCGGCAAGCAAATCCCTGGCTGTCCTAAAAATGCGTACCAATTCGTTGTGCTCATCTAGCAAATGAATCAGCGCCTCGACTATTTGCGGATTCAGTGTCCTTCCGCCGGCATCAAAATGTTGCATTCTGTTTTCAACCTCGTTGTGAGTATCAAAAATATACAGCTGCAAAAAGCGTGGGTCGGTGTCATCAGGCGGGCAAAGACCACCAATCCAGTGATAAATCTGTCCCGAGACTTTAAACACGTACGGTCCATGACCCCTATTAACAGATTCGTCCACCTGTGCCCCCAAAGATGTCATTGCAAACATTGAATTATAGGCCCGTATATTGTCCATGAAATGAGGAAACGTAAATAGCTGCTTGAGATAAAGTGGATATTCAGGTTGTCTGCGCAAAACAACTTTTCCCCCCATACAGCAACGGTGGTACTCCGGAAAACGAACCCCACCTTGTTTCAAGCGTTCTTCGAACCAAAACAACGCATTGCAATGGCGGCAAACTCTGTTACAACGGCCTAACGAAACATATGATGCTGGAGCCCCTGAAACCCACAGATGAAATGAAACCAAAAAAAATGTCACGCGCAAGACACAAAAGCAAACAAAACATCAAACGGCAACCTATAACTATAAGACATACCGCCAATATTCCGGACAGGGATAGACGAAGCTGATGGCGCACGGCGCGCCGCCACCCTAGGAGCGGTGCGCGTACCTACGACAAACAGCAAGAATGAACCAAGAAATTAGGCGCGATGAATCAAGCACCATATCATTAAAATAAAAGACTAAGGATAACAGCAACAGAAAAATGCAAAAAGAATAAACATGAAACGTACGTGCATACGAAGCAGGTGGACGCATAGGTGCAGGGCTGCGTATCGGCTGGTTAATGCAGGTATTCTGACCCACTACAAACGTGGCAAGACAATACACAACGCGAGAAGCCCGTTAGAGAAATTGATAGTAGCCAAGAATAGCAGCGTGTAAAGATCTGACCGGCCGTGCGGGGAAAGCGGAAAGCGTCATTATCGGTGTCTGGAACAAAGAGCATCAAACGACAACAACGACAAAGAAATGAGCGCATCAATCATCAGCAGGAAAATAATAGATACCGATATAAATAAGAAAAGAAAATCAGAACGAAAAAAGTGACGCATACACATAACAACTGACCATTATTTGGGCCAGAAATTATGCAAGGATCAGTTGACGTACCCACCTCAGCTATAGCATGAACAACAAAAAGAGTATGAGCACGACAAAGAGCAAAGGAAGCGACGTATAAAAATAGGAAAACGGACAGTACATGAAACATACAGTGAGGCGAAGATCTGGAGGCCAGATGGTTAGTATTCTGAGCAGCCACCGACGGAGCAGAAACATTCGCGGCCACACCACCGAAACCTGAAAATAACACACACGAAACAAATGTAACAGATAGCAAAACGCAACGAAAAGCAATACTAAAAAACAGCAGCAGCTCACCATGATAAGACGGCGGCAATATATCATCGACTTTCCTTTTTCCCTTGCCAACATAATCCACAGAGCCCGAAAGCCTTTGGGATCGCACATGAGCAGAATCACGATAAGAATCGGGCTCGTTAATAGTTATCCCTCCCGCCATTCTCACAGGCGGCTGAACGACCCGGGAGGCACCACGTTCATAACCGAAGGAGACATCCATACCAATAGAACAGCCAACCTCATCCCTCCTAACAACTAAATCATCCGAAACAGTATCCTTGTCCAACAAAAGAGAAACACCAGGACCCAAATTTTCTAACACCGGAGTAGGTGGACGGCCATCACTGACATCGTGACCAATACTAACACTAACACATACATCATCCTGCAAGTGACACCCAGAACTATTCCTACGCACAGCTCTACTTTTAATTTTCATTTCCTATGAGACATCCTATAATCATAAGCCACGAATCTCCTAACAATCTTACAACAATTAAATAGCACAACCCAAGACATAAAGCAGCAAAAAATACAAACAACAACACAAAGACATATGACAGATACGGAATAGCAAACATCCAAGAAAGGAAACTCAATTACCTAACACGAATCTCGGAAACAATTAAGGACGGTTGTTAAAAGCGAGGAAACCAAGAAAATTTTAAGCGTGATTATCCAAAAGTAGAGAGCGCCACGTATGAGTGTACAAATGTTTATGAGTGTACAAATGTTTAGAAACGAAGCAAATAAGGCGGCGGAAAAGAGGCCCGGAAAAATAAGTTGGGCCTGGCAGTTGGACTAAGAAAAACATAGCAAGCCCCAAACGACATCTTTTGTCGTCGTTTCATATGCTCCGGTTACTATATATATAATATAAAATTTTCGGAAAGTATTTTGGGCCTTTTTGCCCATCCGGTAAGCCCAAAACATCACAAAGATATATCACTTATTCACTTCTACCGTGTTCCACCGCCATCCACCTCTTTCTTCCAGATCATACCGTACGTGTCTTCATCATCTTTCTCATCTCCTCCCACCTCTCCATCTATCCCACTCAATTATCAAAACCATTATTTTCCCAAATATCTCATACACTTCCCAAATTCCATTTATTTCGTCACATATACCACGGTAAGCATTTTTTGAGTTTTAGTGTTTCTGACTTGCTAAAATTTATTGTGTTTTCTTCTTCCTAATGTAGGGCAGCCAAAACGACACCTACTGACTACAGGATCGAGTATGTTTGTTGGTGCAAAGAGGCTTAAAGCTGGTGATGCTGTTCTATTTATCATGTATGATTCTTAGTATTGATAGATAGTAACTTATAATTAAAAAGCAGGGAAATATTCTTGATGAAAATCAATGATATTAATGATTTGCTATTAAGAAAATGGGCAAATAACTAAGTTTACGTTCAAAACACATCCGGTAAATAAAAATAGTTTTAGTTTTAGTAAAGATGAGCCTATGCGGTTGAGTGTCATTTCCCCACTTTGACCCTAAATATATACCGAAATAACAGCCACATGGTAACAGGCCCTCTAAGTTGTCATCTACCGTTCACTTAGGGCAGAAAGTGAGACAACACATAAATACAGCAAGGTCTCATTTGGATCACATGCCTTTTTTTAGAACACTAACTCAATCAGATTTTAAACGTAACACATACAATTGATTTTTGTGACAGGGTCTGTTCTCGTTAATATTAACATTGAAGTGAATTTGCAATTTGTTAGAATCTGTATATGCAAGCGAGTAACTACAATCGCCTAAATTAATTCAAGGTGGAGACCCTTTGCTCCTTAGAGCAAGAGGTATCGTGGCTAAGCCACTCCTATTCACTTGATCCCCACATGTGCCACATCACTTCAACACACCCACTTAAAAATACCCCATTTACAACTAACCCAAACCTCTTCACTTGGGCACCCACCTTCATTTTATTTCTTTTCCATATTTTTCAAACACACTTTCTCATCTTCAACACCCTTTTTTTACCCACTTTCTCATCTTCAAAAACATTAAACCATTACATATTACTAACATAACATATGATGAACAAAAAAACAACACATTACCATTTTATCAAACACTTGGTTTACATCTTCTAAAACCTTACATAAACATCTTTAACAACAACAACAATGGCAACAACATCATTAACTCTAATCCCAACATCTTCATTTATTCAAAAGCAAACACCTTCATCTTTTTTTGGTGGTGGGACAAAAAAGTGGTTTGTCTTATTCGTGCTGTGGGAGCGACGAAGGGTAAAGTGGCGAGCCAACTTGATATGGTGGCTAGGGGTGGCGAGGCTGCCACCTACGAGTGGTGAGCCTCCCTCGCTATGATACCTCATGCTCTTACTCTCTCGCTCCCATTAACTTTTATTCTCAACCAACACCAAGGCGACACGTGGTCTTGATTGTAAAAGGATTATGAGGAATTTCACCTCGGAAAGATCGAGAAGAGATAAATGCTATAAATACAAGATGTTGGCACCTAATCCGAGACACCAACATTTACACACACACTTTATTTTTATTTTTTAGTGGTAGGAGTAGAAGTAATTTATTTTTAGAGTAGGTGTAGCTTTTTTTTTTTTTTTTTTTTTTTTTTTTTTTAATAGCTTATTTAAAGTTTATTTGTACAACTTATTTTCAAGCTTATTTATGAAGATGAAGATTATGTTTCCTACTTAGTGTTTTATTTTTTCTACTTCTACTATTTTCTTTTTCTTTTACTTATCTAATAAGTCATGAAAGCTTATTAGCTTTTTGTGAGTTATTTAGATCTAGCTTATTTAATAAGCACTTTTTACTACTTTGTTTTAAAAGCTTTTATAAACTTAGATCTAATCTTTGTTTTACAAATTACTTTATAAAAAACCAAAAAAATTTGATTTTTATTAGTTTTTCTTTTATTAAAAGTTATCCATTAGCTTATTACTCTAGATCTACGATTTTTAGCTTATAAAGTTTTAATCTTTATCTTAATTTTTAGCTTATTTTCATATTAGCTCATTTAATCTTTATTATAGTCTTAAATTTCATAGCTTTTGGCTTTTCCTCTCCAAAATACTTAATATTTTGGATTTTAACTTCTAGCTTATAGCTTATTCAGTAGCTTATTTGTAATAATCTTGTTAAAGTTTTAATTTTTATGCATCCAATTCTACATCTAAGGCGAGGAGCTTATGGGTGTTATAAACTAGCTTATTTATTAAAGTTTATAGCTTTTCTAGTTTTTATTAAGCTATTTAGTATATAAAGTTTGTAACTTTATCAACTAATTAGTGAAACAAAAGCTAATAAATAAATAATTTTTGGTGTTTGTCTTAGTTTATAAGATCGGGTGGTTTACTAGTCTCGTCTCATTTATCGGGTTCTATTTCTTACCTTTCTCATTTAGCTTATATATTTAGTAGAGAAATGGTTATTGTTATTGAGATTATTATTGTTGGCTTAGTAGTTATGCGTACTGAGTAGATTATTTTTATGCTTGTTAAGTGAGTAGTTATTTGGGATTTGAGTGTGAAAAACTTAGAAATTGTTGATTGATAATCTTCGATTACTTTGGTTGATTTTTGGTTATTTTAAACGGGCAAAATCCGTTTGGAAAATTAATCTTCTAAATCAAGTAATTTTTACCAAGATAAAGAATTGTTTTCAAAATAAACCAACTTTGTGAGAAAATAGTTTCTTTAAACGGGTATCGAAGATTATTGATTAATTATTTCTGGATTATTTTTAGATATATTTGATTGATTGTTTTAACGGGAAAAGCTGTTTGGATAATCAATTATTTAAATCTAAGTGATTATTACAAAGAAGAAAAAGAATTTTTTTCTATATAAGCCAACGTTGTTAGAAAATAATTTTATTTTGACGAGTATTTATTAAACAAGCTTATTAGATTATTCGCACTTAATTTCCTTTTCACCTCACTTGACAAGCATAACTTTTATTATCATATTTTTAGCTAAATTTCTATTCATAATTAGTTGTAGTCCAATTTTAATTAGTTAAAATATTTCCTATTAGCTAATATGTTGTGATATCTTTTCAAAAATCCAAAACCAAAAATATTCGATAATCAAGCATCAAACAAAAGACAATAACGTAAATTTCATTTCATATCTCACCGTGATTACGACTCCGAAAGATTGATTATCATTTGTCCACAAGTGATTATTAAATCTAACGGGAAAACTTAGAAATATTAAAAATATTGTATACAATCGAATCAGGCATCATAATTCGGTTAAAACATTATATGTAGGTAACTTAACACAAAAACAACCCATGAAAGTTGAGACGATAGCACTAAAGTAAGACGTTTGAGCCACTGACCATCTCATTTCTTCCCCCTGAATGCAGATACTCATAGAGGAAAATGGTTTTCGCAAAGAAGTCAAAGAAAGCCAAAGAACACCCACTATATCTTCCCTCACGATGTTTTTGATGAATCGGAAGCATACACACTATGTTTACGATGAAATTGGAAGCAACATAACCCAGTATGTCCAATTAATCGAATAAGTGTGAAGTACCATAAATATCTCGTGAGAATTAACTGCTGATAACATCTCTACTCTTTGATACTCCTCTCAGCTAACTCTTTACCGACCCCATTATCATTCTGACGGTTTTTTGTAGTGACTACTGATGGAGAAAACCTAGTATGACAAACTTGAGACTGAAGTAAAATAACCCAAACTTGTGACTTAAACTTGCACTATTGTCTGACTAAGAACCAATACTGACAATTTCAATAAAGGTAGAATCATATACCCATCCAACCATCCTTAACTGTATATGAAATTCTCTCGAATTATCCACAGCTTTTTGTGACACTTGAGCACTACAACGTAACTCATTTAAAGTGATAGCTATACTCTGTGAGCACAACAACGTAACTCCTTACATCAGGTATAACTAGTCATCTCAAGTCTTTGTCATTCGTACGGTTAAAAGATCGAACAAGGATCGCGAATAATTATGCAACCAACCAACCCCGATATCTTCAGATACTAAGTACACGCATCCGTGAAATCCCACTTCAACCTCAAATAAATAATAATGAATTAATGTCGTAGGCACATCGTGCGGTTAAATGCCCAAAACTAGTCTTTTGACGGTTTAAGTGAAACTTTGATAATTGTTTTTTTCCAATCTTGACAAAAATTTATCCCCGTGAAAATTTGTAACAACCAAAATACCACTCTTTTTGCTAAACATTATACCAAAATTTTACACTTTGTATTTAAAAAATACATTTGAATAATTAAATTTCAGCCATGTGTGTTAACTATTTTGCATCGTAATGCTCAGCCCAATAGTTATAACGATTCTGCCCATTAACCACCCATTTGCACGACCCAACTATACCAAACCCAACAAACACAACCCGAGTAGCACCCCAAAATGTGAGGCCCAGTCCATCAAACAAATAACACCCTAATATTAAGGAATATAAATGAGTTAACCCTAGTCATTTTAACCTAAACCCATGCCCTATTTTTCACTTCACACACCAAACGCAGACGTAACTCCATCTCATCCTTATTTCTCCATGATGAACACAAACTCAGGTAGGTGTGGTATTGAATTTTTATCCGTTTATCTTGACCAAAAGAAAAAGAAGATGAAACAATTTAGTTTTAATCTTGTTTTTCAATGAACGAATCAAAGATTGATAATAACATATTTGTTATTAGTCATTCTTTATATTCGGATATAAAACGAAGCAATGCTTCAAAAGAGATCTATGAGGAGTTGGTTATATCGTATTGTAAAGTTCTTTAAAGGTTCTTAGATCTCATTAGAGATACGATAAAACCAAACTGATATCTATTTGTCTTCTAATTTTGTATTGACAATTGTTTAAGATCCATGATGATACCATTTTCGTTTGTTTGTTCTTGTTAAAGTACTTTGCGTTTCTCTAAAACACAAAAAAGTGTTAATACAAATAAACCATAAAAACGTTATTTATATTTTACGATCTTCTAATATTTTTTCGATAACAAACGTAAAATCATTTTAACGAAATAAATAAAATACGTAAAAGCTTTGAGCCAATAGTTTACTAACACACTTTTACTAAACATATAAAAACCATCAAAACATGTTTAGTTAAATAAGTTATATAAAACCAAAACCATATTTATAAAACACTTACAAGTAATGTTGTTTACTTATATTTTATAAAAATGTATATGTGCTTAGTATAACTTGTAATGGGTAAAAAACAAAGTCCATAACCCATGACCCAAGACCCATGATCCATTGACTAGGTACAATGTATCTTGTTGGGTAAAAACCAAAGTACATGATTCATACCCATGGAGCATGATCCATGACCCATGACCCATTGTATGACATCATGCATGAAGTCATGTTGGATATTATCCATGATCCATAACCCAAAGTCCATGACCCATGACCAAAGATTCATGACCCATTGACTAGGTATTATGTATCTTGTTGGGTATCCATGATCCAAAGTCCATGACCCATGGTCCATAACCCATAACCCGGTTTGCAACCTAAAATCCGAACTAATCTGACCCAGCAGCCGGATCCCTTACTTTGCATTGGCCGAATCCCTTGGGTAAGGGATCCGCCAGAACCGTGGGAACTGTATGCAGTTTTGCCTATAAATAGTGAGCCATTTCTCTCTTTCTCACTAACCCTTTTAGACATATCTTCTCTTTATGTTCTAACCTCTCTAACCTCATCTCCAAAGGATCATTCTATATAGTTTTCTCTTTGTGTGATTCTATAGGTTCCTCTTTAAGGCGATATCACAACCTCTTGAAGACGTGCAAGCTCAAGGTCATGAGTTGCTAAGCTTCATCATCATCAAGACAACTGAAGTTCATCTTGCTGATAATTCTTCTCTCCCTCCATTAGTGTGTCGAGTTGAAGGAATTGGTGTATAGTGCCGAAGGTGTACATTCGATATGGAGCATCGATGTATATTTATGTAGTTTGGGTTAAAGGATATTGATATCCTTTCAAGTGTTGTAAAAAGGAGTATGTCTCCTTTGGGTTGTAGTGTTGGGTACTAGTTCCTCCTTTGTAATGGAACTCGGTATCTACCCTTGTACCGGATAAAGTATAGGCGACGTTGTGATAGGTTTGGTTCTCCCTCGTGGAAGAACTTGGTGTCTAGCCTTGTACTAGATAAAGTGTAGGCGAATTTGTGAAGGCTTCTCCACCACATTAAGGAGCTTGTCTTAAGTAGTGCTTAGAAACTCTCGAGTTGGGTACTCGGGGAGTGGAGTAGGGCAAGGAATATGTCCTTTTAGCTGAGCCACTATAAATACTTGTGTCGTGGTTTTGTGTTCCTTTACTCTTTATCTCTTTGCATTATCTATATATATGTCCATCTATCAATATCCAACACACGATCTAAATAGATTGACATAAGTCGATCTAAATACTTTAAAACGAAGTTTTAATCGGCAAAACTATTCAACCCCCTTTTAGTTTTCTACAATTAGCATCAGAGCTTCGTTACCAAGTTTCTTAGAGTATATCGTACTTTAAAAACTTGATACGATCCGTGTATGTTTGAAAACTACAAAGAAAGAAATTTCTTGAAACAAAAATCATGTTTTAGATTTTTTTTACTTTTAACAAAATGTTGGATATTGACAAACTATTCTAACATTTTCTTTTGAGAAATCTTCATGCTAGGATTCTTCCAATGACTTCGTTCTATCTGAAGTAAAATGAAGTCAACACCCAAAGAAGAATCCAAAGTGACCACAACTTGCTTTTCCAAAATACGATTAAGTATTTTAAAAGCTCATGAAGTATTTCGCGTCTATGGTTTCTAAAAACCATAAAAAGAGAATATAGGAAAGGTATGTTCTCTTAATTACAATTGGTCTAAAACGTGCTAATTGCTTGTGGATAAAATGATGGTATATATTTCTCTCTTATGATAAGCATCTTTATAAAGACTTTGCGTATATTAAATGCTATGTGTATATATACGTGGATTATGTGTTTGACATCAAAGTCACAATTTCATAAAAAGTCCCTCTTCACTACTTTCTATATCATCGGGAATAGTATTCCTCCTTGATTTTCCTAGACTTTGTAAGCTACTCAATCTACGCTTTCATCATGAAAAGAAATATTGCTAACTAAAGTATTGATCCACCATTCTTCGTTCCATTCTCGCATAGAGATATGTTTGTTGAATTAGTAATCTACATTAATATCATCTATCTAATCCTTTGTATCACGTTAAAATGGAATTTGATATGTTTCTTGGTTTTTCTCGTCTCATGGTTTACTCATAACGTGCTTCGCCAAATATGTTTCGTAAACATGAAGACTTGTGAAACCTTGTATCACATCTATACTAGATGAGCTCTAAGGAATAGAGTAAACCTTTGATAAGAACTAGAATAAAAAATTCTCACGTCAAATTATCAACCTTACTAAATCTGTAGCCTTACTGAACAGCCGGATCCCTTGACTATAACATGTTGCATCCCTTTTTCAAAGGATCTGACGGAACTGCCATATCAGCAAACAGATTATGTATTTGGTAATCACTATACATTCTCACCTTTCACTTTCCTCTCTCATACACGACCCTAAACTCACTACTACTGTTCCTGGAGCTTCCTCTTCATCAAATCAAGCTATCCAATCAATTGTGTAAGTTTCATCTTCACTACATTGGGATTTCCAATCTCAAGTTCTTTGTAATACAATTTTAACATCCTTAGAATTTTGATTCAAGTGGGTTTGTCACAATTTGCTATCACGTTATTTTAATTAGCTATCTAAGATAACTAATCAATGAACAAACATTGTTAATACAAATTAAAACTCATAATGAAATAAAAAAGAAAGATGTTTCAAGCAAAATTGTGATAAACCTCAAAAGATTTCTTCTTAAAATTGACACCATATTGTGGTCTTTTGTTTAGGATCAAACATACCTAGCTCAACCCAACAAGACTACCAAGACAGCGCCCACTACATTCCAATGCATCACCGTAAGGAAGGTCTTACACCTAAGGACCGAAAAACATTCAAGATGCTTAAAAAACGATTCTTCCATGAACGACGTGCTGTTGAAAAATCTTTCATCGATGATACCGACATCCCTCAATTTTTCTCTAGGATAAACCTTGATTGCCTCCTCAAAATAAATAAACAAATTTGCCCGGTTTTCATCTTTGAATTCTACAAAAGCGTTAGGATTATCTGAAACAATAATGGGACCATTTCAATCGTTTTCGTCATAAACAACCAAAGCATCACCACATATGCACAAATCCTCCGCATACCATGTGAAAGAATTTGTATGTACTTTAAGGATTGGTCAATCGCTTGCCAACACCTCGCCTTAGACTCTAACCCTATCTATCACACTCCACTTGATGATCCCGTTGTAGTTCGAGATACCATCTTCACAAAAAGAGTCGATCAAACTCGTTACAACCACAACAAAGAACTCATTCATCGTGAACCCTTTCAAATGGAACTCTTTGTAATGATTCCCATTTACAAAAGGTGGGAAGAAATTCTTAGAGAGAATGCCATTTGTTTGGTCAGAAACAAAGACCATTATAATGATTGTCTTGTCCAAATGATCTATTGTCTCATCCACCAAAAGCCCTTCAATCTCGCCTATTACATTTCCAAAAGAATTGTAGGCATTTTCAAAACTGACAAAATGGTCCTTTCTTATGGTATATTCCTAACCAGTCTCTTTGAGCATGTTAGTGCAATGCAACTGTTGGATCGATGTACTCTAACCAAACTAACTTACATAGCTTGTTAAGGTTTAACAACCTCGGATAAATCCTAAGTTATTAACAATGAAACACTGAGCAAACTCTATTAAGTATGCGGAATTTACTTAACAAAGCTAAGAAGAATAACTTTAACTTTAAACGATTTTATTAATAACTCTAACTCGCTTATTATGCACTCTTAACAACTCTAATAATATCGAACTTCTAAAACTCTAATAATGTCACGTACATCTAATGCCAATCTAGGGATCCTTTATAGGCTCAAGGATAACCCTAAACGGTTTACAATTCTTATCCTTGTACGTCAAGTAAACAATACTTAGAAAGTTCTAGATAAACATTACTTTCATCTTTAATCTAATACAACCGACTTTAAACTTTACAAGATTTTAATGAATAAGCAAGACTTTGACTTTTACTTAGGAGTACTTTGACTTCTTGCAAGATTTAGTCTTTTGCAAGACTTTGTTAATCTTCAAGATTTTAATCTTCTCAGATCCCAACAATCCTCCCCTAACTTGAATTCTACTTGTTTGATTTCAAGTTCTTTTGTAGATTTAGCTTTAACATCGTTATCTTCAAAGAGGAATTGTGACTCTATCTTCAAATTTTATCTTTGTAGATTCTTTGCTTATATCATCATTAAAGTAGTCTTGATTTGAATAATTCTTTTCAGCATCAATCAACAATCTTATTTCTTTTCAAAGAATATTCAAAGAAGCTCCATTTTTAGAAACATAAGACAATTTGTACGCTTAATTCGGTTTAAGTTTCACTATTCTCATCACTTCGGTGTGTAAACTCCCGTGAGAGGTGAATCATTGAAAATTTAATGGATTTGAGTTCTCTTTACCAAAGCCATTAGCTCGAGTAGCCAAATGTTTTGATGTATAAGATCATGGTACATCGATAACCATATGATTTTAGCAAATCATCGACTATCAACAGATTTGAGTTGTCTTTACCAAAAGTCGCACTTTTGGACTAGTTAGTTCTTTCATCATGGTGAACTAATTACCATATAATGGTTTTTCCACAACCTTTACCACAAGCCATTTTCTTGTGAGCTAGCCAACTCTTCACATTACTGATATGGTAAGTTGATGACCATACAACTTATTAGCAAGTTGTTAACTAAAAACGGATTTGAAATATCTTTACCAGAGCCGTTTGCTCATGGATTAGCCAATCCTTTTGTAACCATGGTGGATTGATAACCTATTGGTATTACCATCTCAAAAACCATTTATTTCTTTTTAACCTTTGTTTCAAAACATTTATTACTTAACAAAAGTTTTTCAAAATCAAGAATCGGTTTAAAAGCGCAAGCGATACTTTGATGAAAGTATTGTTTGATCGCCAGACTTTGAATAAAGTATCGATATATCAAAATTTAATCAATTAAGATTCATACCAGTTATTCATCATCATCAGCAATTGTAGTCCATCTGATAAACAGCTTGATGACCATACGTGCTATTTCATTATCTTCTTCTACTTCCATTCCATGCTCCAACATCCTCCTCATAAGTTCTGGTGTAAGAGGATATCTTCTATCAGCTAACATGTGAATCATCGTTTCATCTTCTAGCTCTAGAACATGTACTCCAGATTCTTCAAAGAATCTCCAGCAAGTAATCTCCCAATCTTCTTGGTTTTTCCAGATCTCAGCAGTACTTACTTCTTCAGTTTCCCAAACAGTTATGAGATCTCCAAGCAAGACTAAACCATATCCTTATGATGGATTGTGTTCATAATATTCTTTTACCACATGATATAAATGGAGTAAATCCACTTTATCAATTATATGCAATAAATCCCATAGCATATTGAACACTTTGAAACTTTCATCTTCTTTATGAAACATCAAATAATTTCCATCTTTTGACTCAACAACTTCAAAAGTAGTTATTGGAGATTTGTTCATCTTGAATTCAGCATCATCTTTAGAATACTCAAAATCTATTACTCTTAAGTAATTCCTTAGCTCATCATCGATATCAAACCTTAACTCAACTTTCTTTGATGACTTGCATCTTTAACTTCGCTTTTCTTTTCTTTTCTTTTAAGCTTTCTTTTCTTTCTTCTTCTTTGTAAGCATCATCTTTATAATCTTTGATACTATCAACTTGTCTTTTATATTCTTCTCTCGACAAAGATCATATAACTCTTTCATATTAACATAATTCAAATTTTGTTCAAACCAACATATCCCATCTTCTTTAGATAAGCCATCATAGCATTCCTTTCCTTTGCAAGATTTGGTCTTCTTGGTAGAGAAGAAATAGGAAGTGGTGATGGTATAGCAGCTTCAACATTCAATTCTTCTTGTAATTTCCTAGCTGCTTCTTCATTCATAGTTTCTTCTTCATTAGCAACCTCAAAGATTCGCCTCGACTTGTACCTTTCTAGTTGCTTCCTCATTCATAGCATTTTGAGCGACCTTTATCCGTGCTAAAGTAGGTTTCTTTTTCTTCTTTACTTCTACCAATATACCTTTTCTTTATCCTTCGGATCAATAACAGTTGAGAAGCTCTTGGTTGTTCTTCTTCTTGCACTCTCGAAATGCTAACACCCTCGGTCTTGATAAATCATGCAAAATCTCAAGAATGGTTTCGTCATCACTTGCAAGATGTATAGGTTTTGGTCTATCGCCTTCCTTTTACGGTATGACAACAAGGACCAACTTCTTCTTCAAAATCTAACAACCTTGGAGTAATCAATTCTTGTCCAGAAGTTCTCGGAAAAACAAGATTTTGATCGCCAGACCTTGATCATCAAGATTTTGAACTTGAACATCAATAACTTGCTCTTCAAGACTTTGAATAACCCGTTCTTGGTTTCTTGTAGTTGAATATTTGTACCTTGAACTTCAGTCCTTTCATGTTCTTCAGTACCTTCAGGTTCATTTTCCCTAACAACATCTTCTTTCAAATTCTTTTCTTCTAAATTCCTCCCCAATTGGAATGAAGATTGTTTTTGAACCTTTTGGCGTTTTGTCTTCTTAAACTGCCTTTGCTCATTCTTTTAAGATTTGACCCATAGACGATGATGTTGAACCAATGGCTAGACAAAATTCTTGAGTCTTCTAAACTCGAGCTTCAACTTAACTGCTTAGCTTGAGCCTCGCTTGTTTTCTTCAATTTGACTAACTCCGCTTGTCGAACATAATTATCCAATGTCAAACCTTCAGAGGTATAGTATGTGAATCATCTCCTTGAATTGGTGAATGTTCCTCCGGTTGAGAATCGAATGCATTTTTGAGGAGATGGAGAAGGTGAAACTGCAACATCATCTTGAACTTCAAGATTTTGAGCAAGACTTGTGATGCAAGACCTTCTCGAGATGCAAGACTGAGAAGCAAGACCTTGAGCGGTACTTGAGATGTAGCAAGACCTTCAAGTAGTACCTTCTATCTTCATCTTCTTCAAGATCGCCTCGACACGAACAACTTCCATCATAGAAGTAGTTAAGGAGTGTCCCTTCCAAAGGAATAAATCACTCTTCCTAGCCATGAAAGTGAAAATCTTGGCTTGTTGTACCACAATTAAAAGACTTGTAGGTTTAGGTACATCCGAAAGTTGTTTATCGAGAATACTTAAACAAACCTTGGATACATCAACCATTTTGAACCATGAGTGATGTGTGAAAGCATTCCATCTAGAATTAGCCTTGAAAATTGAAAACACGATCGAGAGCTAATCCTATTATAGCGGATGCTATGTTAGATCCAAATTGCTCCCATGATGTACTTTTAGCACTAATACAATGAAGCAACACATGCACTAAAACTTCCAAAGGAGGACAAAATAAGGGTTTCTAAATGTTTGTTCGCCAAGGACCCTTCATAACCAATGTGCCCAAAAGTATCCCAAATTAGTTGCTTATCAAAACGAATGTTTCCATCAAGATCATCAAACAATAAGTCTTCACGAATAGAGGCTTCAGTAATCTTGACATTTCTCCCAACAACCATAGCATGAATATATTCTTCATCATTCTCCATATGAACCCTAGCAGTTTCCTAAAATTGTTGAATCCAGGGCTCAATAACATCTAGTTCTACTAATAGTGCATAAATAATTGGTGATCCAGTAAGAAAATCGATAATATCATGAAAGATTACATTCGCGTCAGTGTTGTCTAAATTCACCACCATGTTGTGTTTGGAAACAGTATTACGACTCGCCATTGATTATTATATGATCACAGTAAGAAATAGAACGAATAATATAGGTGAAAGTGAGAGAACTATGGAAAAGATTAGGAGATATCAATATGAGAGGGAAATTCAGAGAGTAGTTATTTATAGGTGAGATTTAAAAAAATCACAGCCATCAATAACAAAGTTACCGTTAGGTGTAATTACCCCTAAATATTACCGTTAGAACAGTACTTTAATAAGACAAACAATACTTTCCACGTGTGCAGCACTGTCCAAGCAGTACTTTCCAAGCAGTACTTTTCCATTCTCTAGCAAATAAACATGAATATCCTCCCCTTAAGCAATGCACAGGACTATACTTACACTAAATAGTCCTCCCCTTAAATGTAGCTCAGTAATTGATCATGCCAATACTCACCACCAAGTGAGTAAATCTAGAAACATCAAATCCTTTGGTGAGTAAATTAGCTACATTATCATCTGTATGCACCTTGACAACATTAATGAGCCTATGCTCATAACAATCTCTGATGAAGTGGTGCCTAATCTGAATATGCTTGGTCTTGGAATGATAAACTGGATTCTTCACAATGCAAATAGTACTCTGATTATCAATATTGATAGGAGTATTCTTGAAATTTAACCCATAATCCAAGAGTTGATTCTCGCATCCACAACACTGCTCGCAATAGACTTTGCGCAGACCACATATTATGCTTCAGTTGATGATGTTGTTTGCAATTGTTTGTTTTTACACCGCCATGAAACTAATCTTCTTCCAAGATATTGGCATCCACCGTGGTTGATCTTACGTCATAATTATCTCCTACATAATCACTATCCGAAAAAGCTTCCAAGTGAAAAGGTGAATCCTTTGGATACCACAACCCCAACTTAGGTTGTTGTTTCAAATAACAAAAATTCTCTTTCTCGCATTCATGTGAGAGACCTTGGGTAGACTTGATATCTTGCACATAAACAAACAACAAACATGATATCGTGCCTTGATGCAAGAAGATACATAAGACGACCCAATCATGGATCTCATAACTCGACTTCTTTGGTTGTCCATCTTCATCCTTGCCCAATGAGTTGATAGATTTAATAGGTGTAGTAATGTGCTTCATGTCATCAAAATTGAACTTCTTAAGTATGTCGCTTACATACTTGTCTTGACTTATGAAAATTCCTTCCTTTGATTGCTTAACTTGAAGTCCCAAAAGAAAGTTAACTCACCCATTGAACTCATTTGAAATTCATTACGCATCGCCTTCTCAAACTCCTTGACCATAGACTGTTTGGTAGCTCCAAAGATGATATCATCTACATACACTTGAACTAGCATGATATCCTTCTTATCTCTCTTGATAAACAAGGTCTTATCTATAGCTCCTCTCCTATAACCATGTTGCAATAAAAAGGTAGAGAGCCTTTCATACCAAGCTCTAGGTGCTTGATGTAACCCATAAAGAGCTTTGACAACTTTGTAGACTTTGTTTGGATGTTTAGGATTTTCAAAACCAGGAGGTTGTTTGACGTATATGATAAGGTTTTAAAATGTACCTTTTTGAGGGGTCGTTTAAGCCCTTATTTGATCACTTTTGTATCCGTTATTACTTAATATCGCTCCTTTTCACTTTTAGGTCTCTTGAAGGCAAATTGTCAGTAATGGCACTTATTTGGACGAAAAGGCGGATATACGAAGAAAATGGCCAAAGTCAAGAATCGAGACACTCAAGTCAGCCGAATATACAAGGTGGCGGCGCCATCGCTTAACTATGACGCCGCCGAGGATTTTGTGAGGCACGTGGTTTAAATTTCTTATTTTCAAGTGACGGTGTCGCTTTAAAAGAGTAGGCCGTCGCAACTCGCACGACCTAGATTTGATCCGACGGCGCCGGTCAAGAGGACGGCCACAAGCACAAGGTGACGCCGTCGCAAGCCTAACGTGGCCAAGACGAATCCCTAATGACGGCGACCGACGGTGTCACAAATCATAAGGTGACGCCGTCGCATATGTAATCCTATATAGAATCCGAATTTTTCAAGATTTGTGTGTAGTCTTTTGGAGTAAAACCTAAACCGAACCAAGGTCGTTTTGTACAAGATTTTAGGGTTCCAAACCCTAACTTACATCAAGATAAGTGTTTTACTTCATTAATTCAATTATGTCTTCAATTATTTGTGTGTATGCTTGCATGTTCTCCATGTCCCGCTAATTTACTTGTGTGTTTGCTTAGGAATATGAAACTTAATTATTAAATATTGATTGGTTGTCTCTTATCTTAATTGATTAATGATCAAAAGATTGCACTACCGAGCTCGATGAGGATCAAAGTAATGAGGGGTGTATGTTCCAGCCAAGACTTGCTTTGTAACACGAGAATAAGAAATACTAAGACACTACGTTAAGTGATTACGCAGGGTAGGACCTGCGAACCACCTCCGTGAGAGTAAGTATGAGTTATGGTTGTATAAGTGTGTGTAAGTAAAAGATGAGTGTGAAATGAGCATACCATAAACCATTGTCCGTCTAACCTATTTATAGTGGAAGAAATACGGTTAGAGGCACTCTTGCATGAATGTCGGAGATCATGGGGCGTCCCATGATTGTGGGTAACCGCTAGGGTTAGTGACCCACGTTCTCGAGACTTGACGGGAAGCCAAGAGAGGGAGATCGTGGGTTTGACTAAGTCGGGAGGTTCCTTATCCATTGTTCCTTCGTCAACCATACCCCAAGGGCTTAGGGCTGCGAATGGCGAATTCCCTTAGGTAACCTTCGTGCCAGCGAATGGTTTGGCCTATGGATATTTTGGAATCCTAACTTGGGCCTTCAGATGGAAGGGCTTGACACGTCCGGAGGTGTCCTTGAGCTACTCGGAGGTACATCATCAAGCCCCGGTCGAAAGTGATGCATATGAGCGAAGAGGCATTGCATTCGACTTCTTGCTTCGAAAAATTACATCTCATTTGTTGCGTTAGTTAGAGATAATTACTTACCTAACTAAAGCGCATTAAATGCAAAATAATTACTACCACTGCCCGCTATGGTGATTACTTATCCCATATTACCCGGAGACCAAAAGACTTTATTTAAAATTTAAAAGTTGTTTGACTCGGATAAGAGTAAAAAGATGGACACGTGTGTGGTTTTAAAGGCGGTAAAAAGGGTATTTAAGGGGAGTTGTTGAAACCCTAAAACATTTTCACTCTCTCCGTCTTCTTTACACGCATAACCTTTTCCATCAAGACACCATCTTGAAAACAAAGGTAATCGCTTCTTTTTCTTGTAGTTTTAAAAATAAGAACATGGATTCCAAGTTTATTATAAAGCGACAAAAGTGTACTTTATCTGCAAAGATTTACATGATCACTTAGCCGATTATCCCATCCCACTAGAACATAAAGTGATGTTACCCAAACCTACTCGGGGTATCTTTGATGCCCTCCGTGTTCGTGAGGTCATATACACATGCATTTAGTCACTCAAACCTTAGGATTCCGTTGCACCCAATGATATTAGAGTTTATGCAGTACTACAAAGTTCATATCTCTAGGTTTAATCCCTTTGGTTTTGCCAAATTAACCACATTCATAGTGATGTGCAAAGCCTTCGGATATGAACCAACATTGACAGTTTTAAGAGGATTATTGAACTTGTACCCTGGGGGCAATTGGTTGACACTAGCAAAAAGACCTGAGGCAGATGTACCCAACCTATTTGGGAAGGTGTACACAAACATAACAGGTTGGAAGGGTAGCTTTATCTACGTGCAAGACACTATTGTTCCCCCTAAATATTCGTGGCTGTGAACAAGGAAAATAGGTATAATGCTAAGCGGTATAATGACCCCACGCCTACGAGGTTCGAAGTGATCCACATTATCGGCGTTTGGTCAAATACCATGTGGATGTGCAAGTATTCCTGAAGCCATTTTATACATGGTGGGATTGCTCGAGTTGGGAGGGTCTCCCAAAGCCTATGATCATATACCAAGGACAAAGTATGTTTATCTACTTTTATTTAAGTAGGACCAATGTAGCACTGATATTTATTTCTTCTTGTTTCTATTTTGCAAAGATGTCGTTCAGAAACTTTATGTTCCAAGACTTGGATGAAGATTTAAGTTTCATGCATGCGGAGAAGGCTGAGGAGTCTTATGGTGTTGGCTCTCCTTCAACATCTGTAAACAACAACAGGGTAGACATTCCGAAACCAGAGCCTCTTTCATCGGCACCTCCGTAACTTGCTTTGGAGGGTCCATCCCAACCGGTGGAGAATATTGCGACTCGGACGATCCTGCGGATGAGGATGTCCCGTCGTTGGTTCAACGAGAATAGGCGATAGGTTGAAGAGTAGGAAAGGACGGTGACCAGGCGTGAAGTCTACCAACAAAGGAAAAATCCTGCACGCCTCGGGAGCGAGTTGTGAAGCGAAGAGTGCCAAGGCGAAAGCTTGTGAAGTTTGCCTTGAAATTACCCGATGAATCCGTTGAGGTTCATGGTAAGTAGTTTTCCTTACGAATCATGTGAAATTATAAATTGCACAATTATGTTAATGTTATACATTGTGTTGCTCACGGGTCTTCGAGACAAAGGAACTCCCAAATGCCTTGGCTGTCACGGATTGTTGACCATGTGACCCTCCGCAATGGAAGAGTATGCTTGGAAAACATGTCTATTGAAAAGTTACGTGACATGCATGATAATGGGGTTGCGAGGCGGTAGTAATGGATAACCACTTGAATGCCAAAACGGAGAGTTGCTCGAGCGTGGCCAAGCTAGAAGCTAAGTGTGGCGAGATTGAGGAAATGTTGAGAAAAACCCCATCGTCCGGGACCTTGAGAAAAGGTAGCCCACTAGCCGTTGAGCGTGTAATCTTAAGTTGGAAGAAGCCAAGGTTGTCACTCTCACGGTCGAATGCGACTCTTGAGGCAAAATGTCTTTGGTGGAAAGTGAGAAGGCTAGGCTCGGAGAGGTAGAGGTGAAGTTGAGGAGGAGATCGATGGCTTGCGGATGAGGTATAAGATCTTGCAAAGGATCGTCGGAGGTTGTTTGAAGGTGGTGCCTTACATAGCCATGGAGCTTTATCACAGCGATGAATTGGGAGCTCGGATGTGGAAGGTCATCAAATCGACCATATTTAGTGGACGGTGCTTGGCGGAGGAGGAGGCGCCAAAGCAGGTAAGCCGTGGACCTCTCCAAGATTGAATGCTACCGTCCCACTTGAAGGTTGAGTATGATGAGGCGGAAATGCATTTGCAAGCTGCAGTACTCCTTCCTTGTTGAGGCTACCAAAGATCCTATGGCACCCCTCGAAGACCTCCTTTCCAAGAAACCTCGGAAGCTGAAGCCTACCACTCCAACCAAGAAGACTATGTCTACCAAGCCAGTCTCAGTGCAACCATCCCCCACTCCATCTCCAAAAAAGCAAGAATGAAGGCTGCTCTGTTAGCAGTAATTTGGTTCCAAAGGGTGGCATGTACCCTTAAGACAATTTATTTTATGTGACAATGTGTGTCTTGTCTTCCAAACAATTTAAATGCTTTTGATGTATGGCCATGGGCCAAGAACAATTTAACTGGAGCATAGGCTCCTCATGCAGGTGTAAGGGCAATAGTCCTTATTTTGAATGTGACAGTGTTGGGGATGTACCCCTACACACTTAGTTTATATTTGTTAGCTTCTCGTACGCCATTTTTCCGACGCTTAAGTTTTACAACCTAAGGTTAAACAACCTCATTGTGTGTAAATTACAACACCAAGAATATAATGACCAACTTGATCATTGACAGAGGGTCGCGACCCACTCTATCTCAAATCCTTTACATAGTATGACTTTGTAAAAAAAAAATTTACAAGCGCCAAAAACTACTAGGAGAGTTAATGTGAATGTTTATGTTGGCTTAAATGATAAGGCGTGTATTATACCTCAAGCCATTCGACATTGAAACTCATTAACGACTTGGCTGAACAAATCTTTGTGTTTAAGAAACGAAGCAAGAGATTTGTGGGAAATGTCTTATTTGTTATTGAATTGGTAGGGAGGATTACATCATTCTTGAAAATGAAAACTAAGACAACTACCAATAATGTGTGCTTTCCCTTGAAAAGCTTCTAATTACAATAAAAATACTTCTTAAACATAGAACTTTCGAAGGTTCGTACCATTCCATGTTCTGTCGATGGGTTTTCCTAGAAGAGTGGCCAATTTGTAGGCTCCGTTGCGTGAGCCTCGGCTACCATGTAGGGTCCTTCCCAAGTTGGTCCCGGCTTTCCACGATACTCTGCTTTGCTTTGCTCATGTTGTTGAGGCGTAGCACATATTCTCGAGTTTGAAAGTGGAAGGTCGACCCTTTTGTTGTAGTAGCCTTGATCTTATGTTTGTGCATTGCTTCTCGGATGGAGGCTATTTCTGCCTTTCTTCTAGTAAATCAAGGTTTTCCACGATTCTTTCGTCATTTTGGGAGGCATCATACGTTGCCACACGCTCCGTGTGTACAATTAGTTCGAAGGATGACCGCTTATGTTCCGTATGTTAGGTGAAGGGGTTTCACCATTGCTTGACTTAGGATCGTCTGTGAGCCCATAAGACTTGAGGGCTCGTCCACCCATCCGTGATGAGTTCGCCTAGCCTTTTCTCGATCCCTTTGACGATGTCTCTGTTTGTAACCTCCACTTGTCCGTTACCTTGCGGGTGGTAGAGCGGATGTCGAGATTGCTTTATGTTGAGCCCTTGGCGAAGTCGTAGAAGACTCCTTGACAAGCGCTTCCCGTTGTCGGATATGATTATGTGGGGCACTCGAATCGCACACAATGTGCTCCAACACAAACTTCTCGATCTGTTTCCACATTACGAGGCTAGTGGTTTAGCTTCCACCCACTTAGTGAAGTAATCGATCGCTACCGGCAAAATTTGACTCCTCGGGCGCTACGGTCATAGGCCTACAATATCGATGCCCCATTGAGAGAAGGGCCATGCGGATGTCACACTTGTCATGTCTTGCTTTGGCATTTTGGAGCGTTTGAGTGTATCGACAAGCTTCACATTTGAGAATGATTTGGTGCGTCCTGTGCATCGAAGGCCAATAGTAGCCCAACTTCATTATCTTGAGACAATGGCGGGGTCTGCATGAAGACCGCGGGATCCTTCATGGACTTGGAGATGATGCTCGAAGCTTGCTTGGGGCCTATACATCGTAACCAGGGTGACAAAAATGACCTCCTATATAGGGTTTCCCCTATTAGCTGGTACTGTGGAGACTTAACCCGAATATTCCTTGCTAGCTTGGGATCTTCAGGGAAGACCACTTATCAAATATTCCCTTATGGGAGTCATCCATGTCTCTCCTTCTTCGTGAATCACATCAGCAACCTCTTTCAGGACAATGGATTTTTCAGGAAGGACTTCCACGAGCACCTCTTTAGTGAGATGAGCGAAGGCCATTGAAGCTAGCTTACTTAGTGCGTCTGCCTTCTTATTCTGATTCCTACGAACATGCTGGATGGTGTAGGAGTCGAAGTTTTCCAGCATCTCCTTCGTTTTTTCTAAGTACTGTTTGATGACGGGCTGCCTTGCTTCATAGGAGCCTGTCACTTGGTTTGCGACCAACTGGGAGTCCACGAAAACAGCGAGAGCTTTGACCTCCATATCTTTAGCTAATCGGAGTCCTGCTAGCAGCGCTTCATATTCCGCCTCGTTGTTTGTGGCTTCGAACTCAAAACGAAGAGCATATGTATGCTCCTTCCCTTCAGGACTAACCAACATTAGTCCTGCTCCAGAACCGTCGGAGCTAGATGCTCCGTCTGTGTAAAGCTTCCATTCAACCTGCACTTGAGAGAGGTTAGTTTTGGGCTCTTCCTTTCCTTTATCAGGTTCGGAAGGTGTTTCTGCCAAGAAGTCTGCGAGAATCTGCCCTTTAATAGAGTTTCGTCCTTTGAACTCTATTTCATGTTCTCCAAGCTCAATAGCCCATTTAGCCACTCGTCCCGACTTTTCAGGCTTTGACAAGATCTGTTTTAGTGGCTTGTCGGTTAAGACTATGGCGGATGGGCACGAAAATAGCGTCGGAGCCTCCTTGCTGCGTAGATTAAGGCGAGTATTAACTTCTACAACGTTGGATAGTTGATCTCGCTCCTTGTAGGACCACCGCTAACAAAGTAAATGGGGATTTGTCGCTTGTCCGTTCCGCCATAAGGATTGCGCTAACACTCTCCATTGAGGATGCTAAATACATGAACAATACTTAGCCTTTGATTGGGGTGTGAGTGTTGGAAGGATTTTGATGAACTCCTTCATCTTACGAAAGCGACTTCCGCATCCCGGCTCCATTGAAAAGTTTTCTTGTCCACGCATCCTTTGAGTGTTTTGAAGAATGGTAGGGACACATCCGCTCCTTTTGATAAAAATCGGCTTAAGGTTTGCCACTTCCCATTCGAACTCTGCACATCTTTTAGACACTTAGGGGCTTGGAGATCGGAAATCGCCTTGACCTTGGAGGATTAGCTTTTATCCCAGCAGTGATCAAATGCCCTAGGAATTGTCCTCTTGACACGAAGGAGCATTTCTTAGGGTTCGACTTCATATTAATCGCTCGAAGGCGGTCAAGCGTTTCTTGTACATCGAGGAGTAGGTCCTCCTCCGTCTTGCTCTTGATAACCATGTCATCAACGTAAGCCTCGAGATTTACGCCTATCTGTTTGTTGAAGGCTTTATCTACGAGGCGTTGATAAGTCGCCTGCATTCTTCAAACCGAAGGGCATTTTTACGTAACGATGAACACCTTTGCTTGTGTAGAAGGCATCTTTTCTTCGTCCTCCTTTGCCATCTAGATCGATGATACCCTTTATAGGCATCTAAGAAGCATTTTAACCGAAACACGCCAAGGATTCCACCTTCGATCAATTTACGGTAGGGGTAGCAATCCTTCGGCATGCTTTGTTGATGTCGGTGAAATCCATGCACATCGCCACCCTCCGTCGCTCTTTTTACCGGCCTTGGGTTGGCCACCCAAGTTTGGTATTTGACCTCCCTCGGGATGCCTTCTTGTGAGTTCGTCAACTTCTTTGCGGTGCGGCGTTTCTCTCGGGGCAAGGCTTCTCCTTTTACGCTTTATTGGCTCAATGTGCTTGTACTCATTGAGTTTATGCTCCGTTCGAAGGACTGTCCATCTATCGGCAAAGTTCTCGAACCCTGTCATGTCGAATATTTCCAAGCAAAAACATCAAGGTTAGTCTCGCAGCAGATTCGACGAGCTTTGCTTTGAAATTTGCCGGAGTTGTTTTCCTACTACCACCGTTTGTTCGGGGTAGCTAGAGTTTACTACAACTCGTTCCTCTGCATTTGTGCGACTAAAATTGCCATCGGAGACTCCTCCGATTCCTCTTTGATCTTTTGACACCGTATACACCTTTATCCGCTCCATAACTAGAATGAGCAGTTCCTACTCAGAAGGAGTTTGGAACTTAATAGCGACATGTATGGTGGAAACAACAATTCCCATTCTTTGCATATTTGTTCTTCCTATTAACAAATTATAAGGGAATCGACCTTCGATGGCGAAAATGAGTGTTTCCGTGCGGGATAAGGGGCCTTTGCCTATGGTGATTTCCAACGGTACTTCTCCCGGGGCCATGAGTGTTCACGGAGAACCCTACTAGTGGTGCCTTTGAGTCTACCCTCCGTGAGGTATGGATGCCTTGAGCTTTGGAAACAATGCTCATAGATGATCTCGCAGGAGCTTCCACAATCCATATATGCTCGGTTTACCTCCTGTTTGAGATTTGTACCTTGATGATAACGGGGTCAGTCGAAGGTGTCTTCCCCAATATGTAAGGGAAGGTTATTTCCCCTACGCTTCCCAACTCTCCCTCTGCTTCCTTCCTTTTCAAGGTGGTATCATGTCTGCGTACCATTAGTATTGGAGCTTCTGCTGGCGTAGTTTCCTTCTTGTTCCCCTTCCATTCTCCTAGTTGAGTATCGGAGAACTTGTCCTTTCCCTTCTTGATGCCTTTGACCAGATGTGCTAATTGCCGGATCGTCCGCCTCTTGATTTGCTTCTTTAGTTCCTGCGGTTATTCGTGTCATGTCCATGATCTTCATGGAATTGGCAATACTTTGACATGTCTCTGGCCTTGTTCCGTGCTATCATCCGAGGCGGGGGATCGAAAGACTTTGCGGCTTTCTCGGTGGCTAGGATCTCTCGAGGAGATTTAACCAAGTTTGCTAAGAGTCCATGGTTCGAACCTTTGCTGTAAGGAGTGAAGCGATCTCTGTTCTTCTTCTTGTTTTTGGATCCTTCCCAGGAGGACCCTCTAGAGAATTTGTCAGACACTTCCTTTTGCTCTATCGGATCCCCGTTTGCTGCTACCTCCTTAGACTCAATCCAGGTGTAAGCCTTCTCAATCAAGGCTTTGTAGGTGTTGGGAAGGTCGGTGGGCGAGAATTCCACCAAGCTTGAGTCCGAAGGCCATGTCTGGCCGAGATCCTCGATCTTCTTGCAACCCTATAATTTGCAAGGTTTCATCGGTGTACACAGTAGCGAAGGCCCTCGTACTTTCGTTGTCCCTTTGTTTGATGGTGTGCAGGTTAGGTGAGTTTTGGTGTACTTCTTGGCTGGTGAAGTGTAACGAGAACTTAGCCTTAAGATCATCTAGACTCATAATGCTCCCCGACTTACATCCATTCCACCATATTAGTGCGGGTCTCGGCGTGTAAGTGAACATGTGGCATGCTACGGGCATGACCCACTTTGCATTTTGATAGCGCCTTGAATAAGTGGAGAAAGTTATCGGGATCGCCTTTCCCATCGTGGTGCCTATGTGAGTAGGCATCTTTACACCGTCGGTAAGGCGTGTGATCCTCGATCCACTTCACGAAAGGTGTGCAAGCTCCGAGGCTTGATGCAGTAAGGGTTGTATGGAGGCGGATAAACAGGTGTAGGGTTATACGGGTTAGGAAATGGTTGTGAGTAGGTAGGGTAAACAGTAAAGGGTTGATACGAAGGGTATACCCCCATTGATTGCGTAGGAACCTGTCCATAGGGCATTTGCTTGTAATTCTGGTTGGGGAGTGAACCATTTAGAGGGTAAGTGTTGTAGGTTTGAGCGGTAGGTAGGGATTCATTCCGGAGAATGGCGATTCATGTTGGAGTATGGAGGTGGATCTCCGACACTCGAAACATAAGAGAAGTCTGGAGCCCTGTCCTTCTCTTCCCAAGTGAGCAGCAAGAAGAGAGGGCAGGTTTACCCCTCCATTTCCTACCGGGTTGTTTCCTCCGTTGGAGTTCTCGCTCCTCCTTTCACCATGCATTCTTTCCCTTCTTCCTATATTTCCTCTGGGTCCTTCTTCAAAACCCACCGTCCTTCCATTTGACCTTCTAATGGAAGGAGAACCATTTCGCAGGGCCGTGCGCCCCCTGCCTACAGATTGAGGTATGCCCTCTGCTTCGATCTCCTCGTCATACTTTTCACTGGAGTATTCCAACTCCTCTCGCATTTCGATATTGAACTCGTCTCTTGTGAGCCCTTAGCAAAGAATCTAAGGCCTCAAAGTTTGCCTCAACGGGCGGGGCTAATGTCCGGAATAGGTTAGCGGATGTTGAGGCGTGATGCAGGAGTAGTTTCAAGCGAGATCGTGTGGTAAATGTTGAGGTTTGTTATGGGGCGAGATTGTCGGTGTTAGTTGTGGTGAGTGGGACGAGTAGAAAACAGTGGAGGTGAATCTTCTCTTCCTAGTTCCATGCCGGAAAAGTAGTGTAGTTGGTTAGGGTATTAGGATTGGGTGATTACGGGGACTAATAGTTGTGGTCCCATGGATGGCGCCACCGATTGTGCAAAGATTGCACTACCGAGGCTTCGATGAGGATCAAAGTAATGAGGGTGTATGTTCCACCCAAGACTACTTTGTAACACGAGAATAAGAAATACTAAGACACTACGTTAAGTGATTACGCAGGGTAGGACCTGCGAACCACCTCCGGCGTGAGAGTAAGTATGAGTTATGGTTGTATAAGTGTGTGTAAGTAAAAGATGAGTGTGAAATGAGCATACCATAAACCATTGTCCGTCTAACCTATTTATAGTGGAAGAAATACGGTTAGAGGCACTCTTGCATGAATGTCGGAGATCATGGGGCGTCCCATGATTGTGGGTAACCGCTAGGGGTTAGTGACCACGTTCTCGGACTTGACGGGAAGCCAAGAGAGAGGAGATCGTGGGTTTGACCAAGTCGGGAGGTTTCTTATCCATTGTTCCTTCGTCAACCATACCCAGAAGGGCTTAGGGCTGCGAATGGCGAATTCCCCTTAGGTAACCTTCGTGCCAACGAATGGTTTGACGCCTATGGATATTTTGGAATCCTAACTTAGGCCTTCGTATGGAAGGGCTTCGACACGTCCCGGAGGAGTGTCCTTCGAGCTACTCGGAGGGTACATCATCACCAACCTTAGCGTAGTAACTTCTCACTAGCATTCCTATTCCCCTTGAGAACGATATCAATACCCGTGGCTTACCCTACTGCCATTTCCCCCTACCAACCACCTTAGACAACTTAGAACCCGCAGTTCCACCAAAACCCTTCTTGAACCTTTTGCGGAACCCGAAAAGAGCTCAATAGGCGAAGAAAAGCTCTCCATGATTTAGAACCTCAAGGCACTTCCATCAACTTTGATGAAGTCACAACTAACGAGGAGTCCTCTCATTCCCCACAATCCCCTGACACCATCATCATTGACGATCTGAGCCAACATGGCGAGGAAATTCCTGCCACTCCGGTCAATGGACCCATCAATCCTCCTGAAGCAAAATCCCTCGGGGAATACTCTTCCCCCTCTGCATCTGGATTTACCAGTGCCATTGTCTACCCTTCAGAACAAGTCAATGAGGTATTGCATGCCTCTGACATTTGGCTTATCCAAAATGCGTGTCAATTCCATGGATCCCCCAGCGAAAATCCAATCCACCACATCAAACAATTTTTAAAAATTGTTGATGCCATCTATGCCGACGGGGCATCAAAGGAGACATATAGACTTCGGTTTTTCCCATTCTCTCTTCAAGGATAGGCCAAGGAGTGGCTCGATAAGCTTCCTCCAAGGTCTATTTTCACGTGGGAACAACTCACAACCAAGTTCACCAAGAAGTTCTTTCCCCCTGGAACAACTGCATCAATTAGGAGCAAAATTCTTCACTTCCATCAACCAGATGGAGAATCTATCGTTAACTCCTGGCATCATTACAAAGATCTTATTCAACAAGCCCCACACCATGGCATCAACCTTTGGTTGCTTGTTCAAATCTTTAAAGATAATGTCTCCCGAAAGGACCAAAAAGGGATTGACTTCTCAACTGGCCAAAGGATTTCTAATCTCACTGCGGAAGAAGGGTGGAACCGCATTGAGGAATACGTTCAATACCAAGACAACCATTGGAATGAGCCAGTAAATGCAATAAGTATCCTTACTTTCTCGAATGAAAATCTATCATCTTTCGATGATCGGATTAAGAAAGCACAAGAGAAGCGTGCATACCTCACAAAATCACCAGAACCAAAAAGGTTATTTAACCCATACCTTATATGCGACATTTGTGGGGGGCCACACGAGAGTGATGAGTGTGATGACATATGCCAAGAGAGCATCCTCCTTTCCAGTCATGATATTTGTGATGACCCTTCACTCCTCACATTCTATCAAAATGATGAATGCAACCCTTGGGGCAATCAAAAATGGAAAACTGAATGAAAGGAGGGATCTGAATACACCATCCGTGATGCCTTTGAAAAAGAACTCGGGCAGTTTACCATAGAAGGGGCCACACTCTTAAAAGGTCTTGAGGAATTTATTCAAGAGCAGCAAGCTGAATTAGAGAATCAATTCACCACCCTCCACAAAAGAATAAGCAATCTGGCCCAACCCATCACGATCCAACGTGCGCTATCACTACTCGATCAGGAATTACTACTAAGGATCCCCCTCATCCTGACCAAAATCCCACCACCAGGGAACCTGTGTTAGGAAATGAAGCAATTCCTGAACCGCCTTTGACTCCTCACGATCCCCCTCCACAAACACCAAAGACCACCTTGACCAACTCTCACACGGATTCCTTATCCCTCTCGCCTGAAGAATCAAAAGGCTGAAGAAGACAATGAGAGAATATTGTCTTATTTAAAACGAACTTCCGTCAACATACCACTTCTTGACGTATTCTATCACATCCATAAACATAGCAAATACTTCAAGAGGTTAATATCTAATCGGAAGAAACTTGAAGGGTTGATATCATTTGGAGAAGAGTGCTCGGCTATCATCCAGAAAGGCCTTCCCAAGAAGAAAGAAGATCCTGGCAGTTTCACCATCCCTTGTTCTATAGGGGCGTTCTCTATGAAAAACGCCTTGCCGGATCTTGGGGCTAGCATTAACCTGATGCCTCACTCCCTGTTCCTCAAACTCGGATATTCAGGGCTGAAACCAACTAGGATGAGTATTCAATTAGCTGATCGATCAATCAAATATCCCATTGGGGTTTGTGAAAATGTTCTCGTAAGGGTGGGAGAATTCAAGTTTCCAGTTGATTTCGTTATTTTGGAAATGGAGGAAGATAACTCAGTCCCGATAATCCGTGGAAGACCTTTCTTGGCTACAGCTCGTGCCATTATTGATGTTCATGATGGTAAACTCACTTTACGAGTGGGATCCGAGAGCTTAACCTTTGACATCAAGGATTCTATGAGTCACTCCTCCTCCTACGATCACCCTATTTATTTTGTTGAGGAAGTTGATGAATTTGTTAATGATATAGATGGTTGTATTGATGAGTATCTATTGAACGAATTCATAAATAATGATAACAACACAATAGGCGACAACAAAGAAATTGAGATGGTTGGAGTTGTTTCCTTTTACCCGCGTAAGGAAGAAATTGAACCCCTTGAGCTGCAAAAGCCAGAAAACAAGCTAAAACCATCAATCAAGGAACCCCCTACCTTAGAACTAAAAGATCTCCCGAGCCATTTAGAATACGCCTTCCTTCAAGGAAAGGACCAACTCCCTGTCATCATAAGCTCGTCACTTACCACTGAACAAAAAGAGAAGCTCTTGGAAGTTTTACAAGAATACAAAGGTATGATCGCGTGGAGTGTGGCTGACATTAAGGGTATTGATTCCACATTCTGTACTCATAAAATCCTCATGGAAGAAGATTACAAACCAACCGTTCAGCCGCAGAGGAGGGTCAACCCTAACATTAAGGAGGTAGTAAAGAAAGAAGTCATCAAACTCCTCGATGCCGGTCTTATCTACCCCATTTCGGATAGCCCATGGGTCAGCCCAGTCCAGGTGGTTCCAAAAAAAGGGAGGGATGGCAGTTGTAAAGAATGAAAAGGGTGATTTAGTGCCACAAAGAACGGTTACGGGTTGGCGTGTTTGTATCGACTACAGAAAGTTAAATGATGCCACCCAGAAAGATCATTTTCCTCTGCCATTCATTGACCAAATGCTCGAAAGGCTAGCCGGGCATGAATACTACTGTTTCCTTGATGGCTTTTCAGGAAATTTTCAAATTCCCATTGCCCCTGAAGATTAGGAAAAGACCACGTTTACATGCCCATATGGGACGTTTGCCTACAAGCGAATGCCCTTCGGGTTATGTAACGCACCCGCTACCTTTCAGCGATGTATGATGGCCGTATTCCATGAATTAATTGAAGACAACATGGAAGTTTTCATGGATGACTTCTCGGTATTTGGAAATTCCTTCGACCTTTGTCTTTCCAACCTTAGGAAGATGTTGAAACGGTGCGAAGAAACTAATTTGGTCCTAAATTGGGAAAATGTCATTTCATGGTGCAAGAAGGAATTGTCTTAGGACATAAAGTCTCTGGAAATGGAATTGATATCGATAGAGAAAAAATTGAAGGGATATCCAAACTCCCCTATCCTACCACTGTTAAAGCCATTCGCAGCTTTCTAGGTCATGCGGGTTTTTATCGAAGGTTTATTAAAGACTTCTCGAAAATTGCCCGGCCAATGACACAGCTTCTTGTTAAGGATGCCCCTTTTGATTTTTCTGAAGAATGTAAAGAAGCATTCAACCGACTAAAGAAAGATCTTACTCAGGCACCTATAATGGTCACCCCTGATTGGTCTCAGCCTTTCAAGATCATGTGTGATGCTAGTGATTATGTTGTAGGCGTCGTGCTTGGCCAAAGGAAAGATAAGCATTTTCAACCAATCTACTATGCTAGCAAAACCATGAATGTAGCGTAAGAAAATTATACAACTACCGAGAAAGAGCTTTTAGCTGTGGTTTTTGCCTTTGACAAGTTCAGGCAATATCTCGTTCTTTCTAAGACTGTCGTCTTCACTGATCACTCCGCCCTGCGCTACTTATTTTCCAAACAAGATGCAAAACCCCGACTAATTAGGTTGATTCTATTACTTCAAGAATTCGACACTGAAATTCGAGATAAAAAGAAATTTGAAAATCTTCTCACGATCATCTATCACGCTTGAGAACCCCGATCTTGAGAAACTCGATCATACCGAGATTCGCGACTCTTTTCGAGGAACGCTAATGGCCATTAAGGAAATTGAGCCATGGTATGCGATTATGCTAACTATCTCATCGAAGAGGGTTTTGCCAAACTACATGACCAAGCAAGATAAAAGGAAGTTCTTCACTACGCTGAAACATTACTTCTAGGATGAGCCCTTCCTATTCCGCATATGCCCTGATCAAATCATTCGACGTTGCGTGGCCGGAAGGGAGATTGATCGAGTTCTGAAAGAATGCCATGCGGGACCATCTGGAGGACATCACGGTGTAAATGTCACGGCACGAAAGGTTTTCGATGCCGGGTTCTACTGGCCCACTATTTTTCGAGAAGTTAAGAGATTAGTTCAAACGTGCGATGCATGCCAACGATCGGGAAACATCTCGCGAAGGGTTGAATCACCTCAGAATTATATCCAAGTCTGCGAAATATTCGATGTTTGGGGTATAGACTTCATGGGACCTTTTCCATCATCCGGAGGAAATGAATACATTCTCGTAGCTATTGATTATGTATCTAAATGGGTAGAGGCTCAAGCTCTTAGAACTAATGATGCGAGGGTAGTTATTCATTTTCTTTAAAAGCTTTTCGCATGATTCGGGATTCCCAAGGCATTGATCAGTGATAGAGGAGCCCACTTTTGCAATGCTCAAATGGAAAAGGTAATGAAGAAGTATGGCGTTCCACATAGATTTTCTACCGCATATCATCCTTAGACAAATGGACAAGTAGAAAATACATATAGGGCATTGAAGCGGATACTTGAAAAAACGGTCCACCAGAATAGAAAAGATTGGGCATTCAAACTGGATGAGGCACTCTGGGCATTTAGAACTACTTACAAAACACCTATCGGGACAACCCCTTTTTGTTTAGTATATGGGAAAACGTGCCACCTCCCCATTGAACTTGAGCAAAAAGCATATTGGGCACTTAAGGCGTGTAATATGGATTATTCTGAAGCAGGGTCAAATAGGTTCTTACAGCTTCAAGAATTGGATGAACTAAGGCTGAAAGCGTATGAATCATCGATCACATACAAAGAAAGGGCAAAGAAATGGCATGACCAACGAATAAAGAATCCTAAAGATTTTTTGGAAGGAGATAAGGTGCTCTTGTATAATTCAAGACTAAGGTTATTTCCGGGAAAACTCAAATCGAGATGGTATGGACCTTTTTCAGTAAAGAAGCCGATGAGCAATGGAGCGGTGGTTCTACTAGACCACGATGGGAGGGAATTTACCGTAAATGGACAACGTGTGAAACATTATCAGTTGGATAATAATGACATGGTGAACGATGAAGATATTGTTTTAGAAGAAGGTGACGGTAATGAAGTTACGTTGGAGCACGACTACGAGTCTAGCTACAAGACTCTTAAATAAAGAAAAGCGCTTCGTGGGAGGCAACCCATGCTTAATTGTTTGCTTGTTAGTGTCATATATCTTTTATTGATTACTTATTCTCATGTTTAAATTTGTAAAAATGCTTTATTTTGTTTTTAACCTCGTCTTAATTGCATATAAAAGTATTTTACATAAAGGATAAGTGTAGGGAGGATTACACACGTTTTTAAAAGAAACGTAAACATGAGAATAACAATTAATTAAAAGATATATATGTGTGTTTGTTCGAGTCAAATGCTTGTATCGAGTCATAATGGATGTTTTGCAGAAATGTTTCCAGATTCTAAAGATGTAAATTTTTCGAATTTTTCCGAAAATCGTAGACCATATTTTGTCGGGATAACTTTGAATGCGCCGGATCGCAACTGATGGCGTCGGGAAGGAGTAAAACAATGATTATTTTTTCTCGTTTTACGAGCTACTTTTAAATTTTGGAATTTTCCGGATCTTAATTTTCCGTAAATTTCAGAAACATCCATTCCACAAGCATTATATCCTAGTTTAGTAGAGTCTTTTATATATTATTACCACCGATTTTACGCGAAGGTTTCATTTGTTTTCTTCAAATGTGCAGGTTTTATTTATCAAGAAGAAGAAACAAAAGATTGGAAGGAACTTTTCACGCATACATTTTTCTTGGAAAGGATTTAACCACTTCACACGGATCCTACCGAGCTAATCAGGGGAGTACTAGTTTCTTTCGTTTTTAATTACCTTCCATTATCATAACTTTGATACTTTCGGGGAACATTGAGGACAATGTTCAGTTTAAGTGTAGGGATGGAAAATAAAACGGGAACTTTGAAACTATGCTTATCCTTGATTATTTGCTTTGTCCAATTGTATTTGTGTAATAAACCATGAGAAAATGTCGGTTAGGGTAATTTTGGCACCAAATTTAAAATTTTTCATGACATATAGGAGTGGGCCATTAGTCTTAACAAAAGCGTCTCACGGATAGGAAATTATATGACTAGCACAAAAAAACCCTTTACCACCTAAATTCCACACAAAATGTGAGGATCACCCTTAGATTAGTAGGAATTAAAGCATTCATCTTTAATTCTTAGAGTGTGAACCGGTAGTATAATAGATTCTAGAACTTGTTTTGTGATGCATCCCGAGATCGCTAGTAAGACTAGACTTGTGTAGGTGGGAATAACTAAATGATAAGAGGCATTAGGATAACCCTTGTTTGATACCCGTAATATAATTACTTCTTCCACATCGGTTGAGTAATTCCCCCACACCTTTGCGTTGTACTCATCTTTAGTACATGATACCCCTAGTTAACCCCTCAGAGCCTATCCTTTTCGCGGTTCTCATGATGTTTCGGTTTTTCCGGAATATCAATGAAGAGCATTGTTTACACCCCACCCCCAAATATACACCCAAATCGCCTTAGCCTACCTTGTATGCACTCACTTTTAGTGCATTATTGTTATCACCCTAAACCCTTAGTTCAATTATCTAGTTGCTTTCATGAGTTGCTAAGTCGAGTCATATCTTTTATACACAGTTTTGGGACGATTGGGACTCATGAAAAAAAGTTAAAGTTTATGAAATGACTGGAAGGGAACGCTAAATTCCCTTATTTGCGTAATAACATACCCCAAGTGTTTTGATCTTTTCAATTCGGGTCAAATTAGTGTTAGAGTAATAAAAACTCAAGTGTAGGGATGTGCCTATAAATCCCTATCATTTTGATGTTACCGTAGAGGATGGTAGAGTAAAAGTGTATGAAAAAAAAAGGGAAAAGAAAAAAAAATAGAGTGTTAAAAAAAAACGGGCTACCATCCTACATCTATCCTTTAAATTTATGTTTGTTTGTTTCAGTTATCTAGAGTTTAGAATGTCGAGTCTTGGCTTAGCAACGCCATTCTTTGTATGCTTGTAACATAAGAGATTTTTGACTTGCCACCACTAAATAGCCTATCCCACCAAACCCTTTGTTTTCCTACCGTAAGCCTAACATTACAACCCTTTAAAGACCTCTTTGATAGTCTTTCCCAGGTGCTTACGCCAAAGCAATGGAGGTTTGATCTATTCTCAAGCCTATGGTAATCTATGTACTAGGACCGGTTAATGAGTGTTTATCTTCCATTTCCAACTATTTATATTTCATATACACCCGAGAGAGATGTGAGTATCCAAACACCCCATGTGAGGTGCTAGTATGTAATTTTCGTGCTTGTTATGACTTTTGCGGGGCTTATATGTGTTGTGGACTGTTTTAAATCAATGCTTCATGACCCCTAACTTATAAATTAATTGGCTAAAAGCACATTTGCTTGAGGACAAGCAAATACCAAGTGTAGGGATATTTGATAAGGTTTTAAATGTACATTTTGAGGGTCGTTTAAGCCCTTATTTGATCACTTTTGTATCCGTTATTACTTAATATCGTTCCTTTTCACTTTTAGGTCTCTTGAAGGCAAATTGTCAGTAATGGCACTTATTTGGACGAAAAGGCGCGGATATCTGAAGAAAATGGCCAAAGTCAAAAATCGAGACACTCAAGTCAAATACAAGGTGACGGTCCATCGCTTAATCATGACGCCGGAGCATTTTGTGACGAATGTGCCAAATTTCTTATTTTCAAGTGACGGTGTCGGGCTTTAAAAGAGTAGGCCGTCGCAACTCGGGCGGCCTAGATTTGATCCGCGTCGCAAGCCTAACGCATGGTGCAAGATCGCAAGACTAACCCCAATGAAACGGCGACGGCCCGACGGTGTCACAAATCATAAGGTGGCGCCGTCGCATATGTAATCCTATATATAGAATCCGAATTTTTCAAGATTTGTGTGTAGTCTTTTGGAGTAAAACCTAAACCGAACCAAGGTCGTCTTGTACAAGATTTTAGGGTTCTAAACCCTAACTTACATCAAGATAAGTGTTTTACTTCATTAATTCAATTATGTCTTCAATTATTTGTGTGTATGCTTGCATGTTCTCCATGTCCGGCTAATTTACTTGTGTGTTTGCTTAGGGAATATGAAACTTAATTATTAAATATTGATTGGTTGTCTCTTATCTTAATTGATTAATGATCTAGTAATGCGATAGGTCATTCGTTGTGTAATTAATGCTTGATTAATCTTTGTGAACCTTAGGCTATAGCACTTAGAGCGGTTGTAGGCTAAACCATCCAAAGAGGCCTTAGAGTTAGAGTTTATAATCGCTAGTGGGTTTTGTAGACGAGACCCTTTGGTAAGTTCAAAGAGTTAGGGATAAACGCATACCCTACGACTTTAGACACACAACGTGATTAAGAATAAGGACGTGACAATTCAACCATCAATAGGAGATAATTAAGGAGTAATAAAACCTAAGTGAACACATCTTTAAACTATCATACGAGCACACAATAATTAGACATAGACGACATACACCTAGATTAGATAAATAAATAAGTAGAGTAATCGGTAGAAATACCAACCCCCAAATCCAAACCCCGAGATTCGTACCTTTCCCCATAAAAAGATAAAAAAATAATCTTCCTCAACCCCAACCTTAGCGTAGTAACTTCTCACTAGCATTCCTATTCCCCTAGAGAACGATATCAATACCCGTGGCTTACCCTAATACTACACTACAACGATTAGGTTCACCGCCTAGGTGTTATAAAACTTGCTCAAGAAAAGGAAGTTCCTTTGACCCCGAACGACGCGTGTGGCGTTATCGATATACTTCCTCAGTAATCTTGCCATATAAAAGGCACTCTTAACATCCATTTGATAAACCCGAAATCCCATATAAGAAGCAAAAGCAAGGAAAATTCAATTGCTTCTATCCATGCTACAGAGCAAACACTTCATCATAATCAACTCCTTATTCTTGTCTCAGAACCTTGTGCAACTAACCTTGCTTTGTTTTGATGACATTCCTCTTTCATCTCTCTTGACTCGAACACCCATCTTGTACCAATGACCTTCTTACCATCGTGAAGATCACATAATACCCAAATTTCTTGAAGTCCGAATTGTAGCAGTTCTTCTTGCATAGCTTCAACCCAACTTTATTTAGTCAATGCTCGAGCAATATTCGGGTTCCTCTTGAGAGATAAAGCAAGTAAATGTACATGTTTGATGGTCCTTATGATTCAATCTGTTTTGTTCATAGACAAAGCTAAGTAAAGCATTATGAGGTTTAGTAAAGTCTTAGATTTGTGTCTAGTCATCACCCCGTAGAAGTACCAATGATTTGATCAAGAGGATGATTCTTATGAATTCTTAAGTTTGGAGACCGTGGAGCTCCATAAGTATCTTCCAAATTAGTAAAGTCAAGATCTTCATTGAATCGAGAAAATACCTTCATCTTCAAACTCATCATCGGTATCTTCTAATCCGTGCATGGTAGGATCATCCAAATCATCTAAAGTGTTGGTAATCGTGCAAGAAGATTTTGTTCAAAAGCATCGTCCAAAGAACCTGAGAGTATTCTGCAGTCTTGTTCTTCTTCTTTGCCTCTTCATAAGCTCTTCTTTGATCATCAGTATAAGAATGTGCTAAAACATCTTGAAGAAGCATCTGATTAAGTTCTTCTTGAATAGATTGATCCTCAGCAGACAATGAGGATTTTGGCTCAGCAGTACTTTTCTCTGTCTTAACAGGTTTAGGTTCTTCATCATGAACAACATCTGGTCTAATATGGACTCTATGAACAACATATTGTAAATCTTCTTCATTGGACACAGGTTGATTTTATTCTCTAACAGGTACATAGTTCATAGAAGGAGTTAAAACTTCAAGATCAAACATCCAATCAGGACCTTTACCCTTCTCATTGTCTTGATCTTCTAAAAACTCAACATGAAGACAATCTTGAACCTTCTTAGTGACTCTATTGTACACTCTAAAGCCTTTACTGTTGGTACAATAACCCAATAAATAACCTTCTTCTGACTTGCCATCATACTTACCCAGATTATCAATTGTATTCAAAATAGTAAGAGGGCATCCAAAAGGCTTCATAAATCGAATGTTGGGTTTGTTGCCCATCGGCAACTCATAAGGTGTCTTCATCTCGTGGCTTAGTAATCGACACTGCATAAGTACATAGCAAGCGGTACTTACGACTTCACCCGAATTGAATAGGTAGTTGTGAATCTCCTAGCATTGTTCGCCGCTTCAATCAAAGTCCTATTCTTTCTCTCTCAACACCATTCTGCTGTGGTGTCCTCGCACATCGACTCCTCTTGATTCCTTTGTTTGCACAAAATTCATCCATAAGCTTGTTCTTGAATTCGCCCATTGTCACATCTAATACCTCTAACCTTGAGTCTCAATTGGTTTTCAAGTGCTATTATGAGAGTCTCAATAGCATCAAAAGTATCGCCTTTAAATCCCAAGAAAAATACCCAATCGAATCTATTGCAATCATCTCATTACAACCAAGCGATTTTTTTCTTGTTTAAACTTGCCACGTAAACAGTCCAAACAGATCCATGTGTAATGTACTCCAAAGGTTCTCTAATAATCATTTCCTCAAGCTTTTGCAAGAAGCTTTGTGTTGTTTACCCTTCTTACATGCCAAACAGAGTGATCATTCTTGTAAGTCTTTGAAGGTAAACCTCTAACTAAATTCCCTTGACCGCTTTGTTGATATTTTTGAAATTGACATGGCCCAATCTTCTATGCCACCGATGTGCTTCTTCAGATGTTGCTTTTGCCACCAAACATGTGGCTCTCCCATAAGAATGAAGACTCTTCATATCTAGACTATACACATCATTGGTTCTTGGTACTCTAAGGACTACCAAGTTATCATCAATAGGCTTGAATTGTGAGAAAGGATGAGACATTCTCGTGTCGTGAATAACACAGATGTCGCTTATCACAGATTTGAGAGACCGACAATAAGTTGAACTTGAGCTCCTTCACATATCTAACATTCTCAAAATCTATACGCCCGCTTTGATGATTCCTTTTCCAAGAATTCTTCCTCTATTGAGATCATTCCCAGATGCAACTCGTCCTCCACTAATAGATCTAAAATCGTGCGTAATCTTCTTGTCTCTGTCATACTTCGAGCAACCACTATCTACAATCAAATGATCTTTAAGCTCCTCTTCCGGGTTGCCCCGCACAAAGATTTAGAGAGTTAGTTTTTTTTAGGAACCCAAGCCATTACCGACTTGTGTTCACTTGTGGAGTTACAAACTCAAATTCTTTTAGTATGTAATTCCACTATTTTTAAAACATGATCCATAATTATCTTTTGATTTTTAGCATGTGGATTTTCAAAACTTTCAAAACTCTCTTTACAAGTTCATTCTCTTTTCTTGTATCACAAAAACATCCGATTCACTTTTTGTTGAAAGTACTGCTTTGTCCTCAACAAGATTTCTTTATCTCTTAACCCATTCGGTTTTAACACTTGGTTCTCAAGTATCTAGATCCCTATGTGAATTTTAATACCTTCTAGGTTGATAGAAATGAGATCTCCTAGGATACTGTTCTAAGAAGTGTTAGCGATAGACTTGTTTGATGGAGCAAGATTTGGGAAGGTATCGCTTGTGGTACTTGTGGTTTAGAAAAAGGTCTTCTCGGTGAAGGTACCTATGGTCCGTGAGAAATTGTCGTGATTGACCCTATTTGAATTATTCCAGATGGTTTGTGCTCTCTAGGTTTCGATTGGCGGCACCTATGCTTTGGAAATTTTCTAAGGTATTCTTAATGAAATTCACAATCCTTGATTAAATGAGTAGGACTAAAGCACACAAAACACGCTTTTGACCCATACTCCCAAAGTGACTTCTTCTATGTCTATGACCAAAACTATTTTGCCTTCTAGGTGAATGATTGAACCTGTTTTGACCAAAGTTATCCCAAAAGGTTTAGCAAGACTGCTTTTGAAAAGGTTTTCCGAAGGTATCGCTTGTGGAGCAAGACTTTGAGTCAAGGTACCGCTGACTTTGAACGTTGTTTTCAACAGCTTTTGGGGTTTCGCACCTAGATTGACAAACTAGCTTTTCCTAAACTCTAAACCGCTACTCCAAAACGAGAAACATCATGCCTAGGGGTTGATGAATTCCAATGGGATGAGGGACCCAATGATAACCATTGTCTTTCTTATACTCGTGAGGTGTTTCACTAATTGAATCCTCATTACTAGATGTGTCTACATAATTAATGAGTTCATCATCACTAGTGGTTATATCCTCTAGGTCATCACTAGATTGATTCTCTTCTATGTTATCAAAGTCCATACCAAAAACTAAGCCGGTTCTAATGTAAGCTCTTCTCTGCTTTTGAACATAAGTAACATGTGATGTACTGCATTCTTTCCGTGCATTAAACTTTGCTAACAAATCATCTCTTTCCTTAGTCAATTTTTCAATTTCAGCAATTTTATAATTTAGTTTCCATTCACTTAGTTTTAACTGTAATCCTGTTGTTCATACTTTTCACCAAGCCATTTCATTATTTTCATGTGTTAATATTTTGGCTTTCATTGACTCTATGGTTATTTGATAACCACTACCTCGCACCTAGCCCTAACACAATTATCTCTTTCAATCACATAACCGCCAAGTAATATTTGATAAAATCATGACAATTTGAGCATACCTCGTAGATAGGGGTGAACTTGGTGAAGTAGCCACCATTGCAAGTAGAACAGATCATCTTCACTCTCCATGCTCCAATCAAATCCTCCAAAACCATCTTCGGATTCCAAAGCAAAGATGATCGATTCCTCATTAAAGGCAAGTGTTCAAACCCAATTCTTCTAATCAATCTTCAACCGCTTTTCATCGCTACTTCCATCGCTACCATACAATAGGTTATCGTTAATCATCAAACTCAAGACTCACCAACCTCGATAAACTTTCTTGAGCAACCAAGGCTTTTGTTTCAAGAATAGGAATTTCTTTGAGCTTGACTTTGGTTTCTCACCATCCTGCTTGCTTGATACTTAGCAAACCCGCACTCCTTGCAAAGTGTCCATTTTTGACAATTGAAGCATTCAATTTTGGATTTGTCAAAGGTGATTCCCTATTTTGGTTTGAAGTCAATGTTCTTTCCTGCTTTCTTCATATACTTTGATCCTTGCGTGATCATTGCAACTTGCCACCGATATCAATTTCTTCTAAAGCATCCTCTTCAACTGTGAGAGATCTTCTCCATAAGTTACGGTGTAAAGAAGCTTCTTGTGTAAAGAAAGAGCATACGACTTCATCCGAGTGCATGGTAGTAGTTGGTGGGGCTTGTTGAGCATAGGTGGGGAGTGTAAACATCAAGATTTGAGCAACAAGATTTTGAGGAGGAGAAGCGACTTTTAGTAGAAGTACTTCCCTTTCGAGATGACACAAAAGCAATGTCAGTGAGACTTTGAGCTTGATTGGCCATTCATCTCATGCTTATACACCTTCGATGATTGTAGAGATCATCAAAATCCATGGTGTCCAATCCAGTTGTCCTCCGATCATTGAAGCTATCACATGCCATGTAGATGGCAAAATCTTAAGAACTTGATTGGCATCTTCAACAGATACTTCGCTTTGTATAACTCCAACATGTTGAGGAGATTTTGAAATCTACCATATGCAAGATCAAGACTCTCTCTTCACCAACAAGGAAAGTTTCAAACTGTTGTTTCAACAGATTGCAAGCATCTTCTTGAAGCTTCATTCCTCCAAATCTTGTCTTGAGAGCAGCCGTAGTCGCTTTGCATCTTTAGCATCATGAAACTTCAGAGATGTCCATCGGTATAGCGATAAGAGTATGTTAAGAGCCTTCTCTGATTCCTTATGGTAGCTTTGGTAAGACTGGTTTGGGTGGTTTAGCTTTTCCAGAATCTCCACAGTGTTCGAACTACTTCATTACCATTGACAATTACATTCCGTAGTGCATGGTCCGTAATAGCAATGTATCGCCTCATCTTCATACACCATAGGTCGATTCTCCTTCTTGATGATTGAATTCGAGGTGAGTTGATTGATGGTGGTGGAAATGACTTCACCAACATCTTTAGGTTTTGTTGTAGTAGGTTTAAGGGTTTCTTCCTAGTCGAGTTTCCACACAAGCTCGATACCACTTGTTGGATCGATGTACTCTAACCAAACTAACTTAAATAGTTTGTTAAGGTTTAACAACCTCGGATAAATCCTAAGTTATTAACAATGAAACACCGACCAAACTCTATTAAGTATGCGGAATTTACTTAACAAAGCTAAGAAGAATAACTTTAACTTTAAACGATTCTATTAATAACTCTAACTCGCTTATTATGCGACTTTTAACAACTCTAATAATATCGAACTTCTCTAAAACTCTAATAATGTCACGACATCTTATGCCAATCTAGGATCCTTTTATAGGCTCAAGGATAACCCTAAACGGTTTACAATTTTATCCTTGTACGTCAAGTAAACAATACTTAGAAAGTTCTAGATAAACATTACTTTCTATCTTTAATCTAATACAACCTACTTTAAACTTTACAGTACTTTAATGAATAAGCAGTACTTTGACTTTTACTTAGCAGTACTTTGACTTCTTGCAGTACTTAGTCTTTCTGCAGTACTTTGTTAATCTTCAGTACTTTAATCTTCTGTATCCCAACATCAACCTACTCCTATTTCCGATGACCACTTTCTCGCAAACCATGTTATGGTACCTCTCACCAAACGCCCCACCAAAAGGCTTATGGTTAATGGAAAAGGGCCTCGTCCTCTCTCGGACTCTTCGGACGAAGATGATGATGAAGTCGACCCTGTTTCCAATCATCATCCAGTCGTTCAAGTTTTGGTTCAAAAGATTTTTCCCTCGACTGGTTGAGTTTGTTTTGTAAATCAATTTCACAATCAATACAATCATTTTGACACCAGTGAAGACGACGTTTTACTTCAGAAATTTTCATTTAACAAACGCTCATTTTCAGCTTTCAAAGTTTCGATTTGAGACACATTATCCTTATCAACAGTAGCAACAGTATCAACATTATCACAAGCATATGCAGCAGTATAATACAGCACAATTGATATAGTATCAGCACATATAACATCTTTCAAGAGTCGATCAACATGATTCCAAAAAGTTTTATTTTTCTTTTTCGTTTTCAAAATCGATGTTTCTGTTTTATTGAAATTTTTTTTCATAGACGCAAATTATGAACATGTGGTAAAAGCTGTTTTTGAAAGATTTCTCTTTGTTCTTTGGCATAATCCGATTGAAAAGTAGTAGCTTTTATTTAAGAATTACGTTCAATTGCATTTTCCAAAAGATTAATCTCTGACATGAATGTATCAAAATATTTGAGAATACGACATCTTTCGGGTAATGGTGTTATTTCACTCAAGGAAGGTAAATGACCATTAATTTGTGCAACGGGTTTAACGGGACCAACGTTAGAAGACGACTCATTAATATGTGTGATAACCCAAGGTGTTTCAGTTTTATCCTGCTGGGGAACAAAATACTTTGAAATATGAGGCACTTTTGAGTACTTAAATGGTTGATTATATTTTACGGTGCTCATTTTTAATCGACTCTCTTCTTCTGCATCTTGTTCCTCTTCACAATTATATTCAACAACACACACAATAGATTCATCAAGGAGATATTTTACACTATAAAAATTTGGATTTTCCTTGAATGCTCTATGTAAAAAACGTGGTTTATTATCATCAAGATCTGGCCCATATCCATCTGGATTTGGCTTAAGAGTGAACTTTTCGATTGTTGTGATTGACTCATCATGTTTATACCCAACATTTTGAAACTCTTTGATTTTGTTTTGCAAATCGACAATTTCATCAAGATACAGATCAACTCGCTTCCTTGATTTTTTTTGAATTCTGAAAAATCATTTTGACACAAGGACAACTCAAGCTTGGTTTTTTGAATTCGAAGTGAGAGTGTCAACGTGTTGTTTATGTTCAAATTTTTGTTGTCCCATTTGAGAAATCAAATCGTTTTTGTAAGCGACGAGATCTCGTATATGTTTTTCTACTTCTTGTTCGTTTAGATATGATTTTTGAAAAGCGACTTCAAAAATGTGTTCACGTTTTTCTTTAGTTTCAAAATTTTCAAGTTGTTTCTTGTAGCATTCAAGATCCTTAGTTAATAGTGCAACTTTTTCTCTAAGAGTTACATTTATTTCATTGCATTTCTCAACTTGAGATTGGGTGGTCATAAGTATGGTCATGAGCTTTGGATCTGGATTAGACGAAGTTTCAACTTGTTCAACGTGAGTATCAACATATTCATCAGTGGGATCATCAAATGTAACCACGGGGTCAACTTGATCATCAAATGTAACAGTGGGGTCAACTTGATCATCAAATGTAACTATGGGATCAACTTGATTATCGTCTTGATGAGATGTTGATGGCTCATTTTGAACACTTTGCTCCTTGTCGGATGCGGATGCAGATGCAGGCGGAGATAGTAGATCATATATGAAGCACATATTAGGATCCGGTACCTGAGATAAGCCATCAATATCATAAACTGGGCCTGTATCACTCATGTGAAGTTCTTGCATGTTTGCCATTAACATTACAACTGCGTTAGCTTGCAAATCCTCCATATCATCATCGGATTCTGCAGTCCATGAAGCTCTGTTCCTTGTTTGTAAGAGTTCCACCAACTTCATCTTTAAGAGCCAAGAGTAAAGCCTTCTTGTGATAAGCACTTCCTCTTGTTCTTGGTTTTGGACATGCATTAGCCAGATGACCCATTTTATTGCAGTTTTAGCATCGAAGATCCTTATTCCCATTCTAAACATTTCCTTGCTCAACAATCTGAACCCTTTGTTGAGGAGTAGCCATGTTGATCTTTCCAGAAGCATTATAACCAAGTCCACTACCCATGTAGCTACCATTTCCCATCGGACGTCCATTGTTTCTGTTCTGAACTCCAACTCTTCCATTCTGAACAACAACTTGATTCCTTGTATTCGATGATGTACGAAGACGATTATTGGATTTGTTTGCAAATCTCCCGAAAGCACGAGCAATTAGTGCAAATCCCTGATTTAACGTGTTGAATGCTTATTCATCATCATTCTGTGTTTCACTGTAAAGAGCTGGATCTGAGTTGTTTGTTGTAAGGAACCAGTTGAGTGTCATTTGATTGCTGTGAGGGATCATACGGAGTGATTTGAGCAGATGGTGTCTGTTGAGAGTAAGTGAGGGCTTGCTGTTGCTGTGGAAATTGAGGAAACTGTGGTGCAAAAGATTGAGCAATCAAAGTAAGTGAATTAGCATTAGGTAAAGGTGCATAGATTCCACGGAGAGCTCGATCTTTGTCCACTTCCTTTTTATGGTGCTTCAGATAATCATACAACAACCCGTATTATGCATTATGAATGTTCTTAGCTTGACGGATGAACGTGACATACTTCTCCCAATCCGGACCAAGACAACTCATAAACTTTGTGTTGATTGCAATTCTTGGCAAAATTATGTTGTGTCTGTCCAAATCATTGATGATGTTTGTGAACCGATGATAGTATGACTCTAATGACTCCCCTTGATCAATCATGAACATTTCGTAAGCTAGGTATAGTTTTGATTCCATGTCTTCCTGATTGAGTTCAGTGCCTTCCATTAGGAGGTGAACATGTTCCCACATGTTTTTTGCTGTTTTCTGAGCATCAACACTGCGAAGAATCGGATTGGGTAATCCTAGAAGAATAAATTCCATTGCGAGCTCATCAGCTTCTTGGTGAAGAATCTGTTCTGCAGTGAGTTAAGACTCAAGAATAGTGGTAGTAGTGTCAGCTCTTAGTGGATTAGCCATTGGATCACTGAGAATTGTCACATTAGGCATTTGAAAAGGACCTTCAAGGATGAATTTCTTCAAATATTTTCCATGAGGTTTCTTAAGATCGCAGAACCTAAAGAACCGACTGACCCATTGAACATAGTTTCCGAGAGTGAGCATTGGAGGTCTATCAAGGGATCCAGCTTCATGAATGGATTGTTGCCTGCTAATTACCTCACACATCTTTGCAAACCAATGAGGTTCCTTCTGTGTCTCAGTTGATGTATGCATAGTATATTGAGGTGGAAAGGGATATTGAAAGTAGTTTGCAAATTGTGGTTGTTGCGGGAATTGTTGTTGAGGATATTGTTGTTGCTATTGAGGATATTGGTGAGGAAAGTAGTTAGAATATGGTGGTTGAGACATCTTGAAACTTGTGTTGATGATGGATCTTTGTAGATGATTGAAACGTGATTTGTTGTTGAAAGTGTTCTTATTCGTAAACCTTCTTAGTCGTAAACCTTCTCTTACTCGTAAGACGATCTTACTCGTAAATTGTGTGGCTTATACGTAACCTTAGTCGTAAAATCAAAGCTTATTAATAAATAACCTTATTCATAAAAGATACTCTTAGTCATAAAGTCTTTACGCGTAAGATTTGACCTTATTCGTAAGAATAGGTAAAAAACCAAAATCTTTCAAACTTTTCCAAGTAAGAAAGATATCCACAAGTCGAAGTGTTTTACAAGCTTATCCAAGCAAGGGAAACATTGAGTCACAAATAACTTTGAAGATTCTGAAGAAGATTCCTTATTCGTAAACTATTGCTTGTTCGTAAATCTTAGTCGTAAGATTAGGGTATTCTTATTCGTAAGATAAGGGTTTAAGTTACTCGTAAGAATAGGGTTTAGGCTTATTCATAAACTCACCAGAAATGACCAAAACAACTTTTTAAGCTCTAAAACGCGTTGTACCCTCGATTCTTTTGATGAAACAACTTCAATAATACTTAAATAACAAGAAAGTTTTGAACTTTATCATCCAAAGTAAAATTTCTGCTTATTCGTAAAATGTGATGAACAACAAGAAATGAGTGAAAAACGAGTAGAAACACGTAAAGTTCTAAACTTTTTGCCAAAACTAAAATTCTAAACACTATAGTAACCTTAAACTTTCCAAGCTTCAAGATTGGAGTGCAAAAATCAAAGTTTACGCGTAAGAAATGGTGATGTAAGAGAGAAACTTACGTATAATTAAACAAACTTCAACAAAAACGTTTCAAAAAACTAGATGGCGATTGATACCACTGTTAGGTCACCATAGTGTGATCACACAAGTAAGTTAAGATGTAAATAGAAAGAGATGAAGGAAGGAGATGGAGGATTCTTCACACACATAATATTAGAACCAACACCTCCTAAGAGGGTTTACATAGTATTTATAGGCAAGGGAGCTAGGGCAACACTTCTAGTCCCTTTGTCACACCCCCAAATTACCTGTTTTCCAGCGGAATGGAATACCTGGGGGTGACTGCCATAACATCACAGTTATAGTTATATTGAAAGACTTAAAGTGTCGTTTGGAAAATACATCGTTTGATTTAGTAAAATAATCAGAGTTTACAAAGTATAGGTCCCAAATGATAGTCAACATGTACGGAAATAAATTTGATACAAGCCAAACGATGTTTTTAAAGTGCATAAATCCCCTGTGATACGCGTCGTCACCACGACTCTATGATAAGTCCATGTGCATGTCATGAAGTGTATGCCTTAGATACCTGAGATAAAACATGCTAAAAGTGTCAACACAAAGGTTGAGTGAGTTCATAGAGTTTGTGTTGTCATGAAGAAAACCTTTAAAGAATGTTCATGCAGCAAAGGCATTGCAAATCCACTCAGTTCCAAGTTCCGCCCATACAAAACTTGCAACTTGTGTGTTTACACCCCACTGCCAAAATGTGTATAGTTTATGTTCAAGCACATGATGTCAAATGAATTCACAATAGTACCTAACTCGACGTAGAACCATAGCACATAATCAATAGTACATGACTCAATGTATCAGTAGTCAACTGATATAGCACATTATTCGACGTAGAACTATAGCACGCAAACAAGAAAAATTGATATAGTACAACATTCAGTTTTGAAACGATGGTGATCATGATAGAAGTTATCCTTAAAAATCTAAAGTACTTGTGAAAAATAGTTAAGCATGTATCTACCTCAAAATAGTTCAAAACATACAAAAGTAGGGGCTATGAAACTCACCTGGTGCAATGATGTGATGGCCAAAGTGAGTACACTGAAATGCGGCGCAAATCTCTAACTGCGACCTATTACGAATGATATGATCTATTATAATTCATGAATATATATCGTACATGCAAATCCACATGTAATCAATACCACTTGTGCAGTTTTGAAAATATAGTTTATCGTCGAAATATATGTTTATGACATCTTGTCAAGTTACAAAATAATTTACAAGTATTTACGTTGAAACAACATCCTACGATAGTCGTTTAGTGATTTATCAAGAAATTATAGCTTTTCGTCGTAAAACAATACACTTTGACAATTCATGAAACTGACTAAATGGCCTCGAAAAGCTAGTCGTAAAATAGTGAATATCGAGTGTTAGGAAACAAACTCAACGGTTTTGGAAAGCTTGTAGCATTATCTCAAAGTCTTTGCTTTTAAATTTCTATCATAGAGGTCTCGATCATAGAGAAAAATATAGGTGAAGTAGGGTACTTGGACTAAAAATATTGTTTAAGGTTAGTTTCCGGCAAAGTTTGAGTGACCGTATTTTGGAAAACATTTTGGAAAATAGGATAGGTGAACTCACTTTTAATAGAAGACATCGTTTTCTCAAAAGTATTCTATCGATGTGAAAAACGACTCCAAACATGGTCACTACCGACAACTAGTTTGGCTATTAGAAAATATATATGCAAGTGTTTTATACTTGTATAAAATAGTTACGTTAACCTTATTTAAACGCGTGTAATTTAGTCGTTATAAGTCCGTTTTCTACGTTTTATATGTCCTTAGCTTCGTGTTAAAGTATACTAATATATTTTTGATAAATCTACTCATTTAGATAACGCTTAAAACTCATTTTTTACCCTTAAAAATTCTGGACAGCATGCAGTTTTCCGGAAAATATAGTTTTCGTCGTTAAACTTGAAAATATCGTAACTTCTTCGTTATAAATCCTTTTTAACCCGTTCAAGCGAACACGGTTTTGTTTTAAAGTATATTTTCTGAATATCTAGCCCAAAAAATTTTCTAACCTGTCGAATTTTCCATATTTCACAAAAATGATCAGACCTTATTTTTAAGTTGTCGAAAGTGATATATCTCGTGTAATACTTATTCTAACCACTTCAAATCAACACCAAATCTATTCTAAACCTACCATACACCTTCTCAGGGTGTCATGGGTTGCTAAACATCATCAAAAATGATATGTTTCAAGGGATTAATTATAGGATGATATATACTAATTATAAGTACTAAAAACAATAAAAGTGGTATAGATACACGTGAAATTTGCATGTTTTCTTTCAAGCATGATAAAAATAACTTAAGTATGAATATGAAAGATTAATAATGATCATGAAATGCTTACTAGTATGATGATGAGGTTTATGGAACAAGGTTTCCTAAATACTCATAGGTTTTTATTTCAAAACCCTAAATAGAAGTAATCTAGTGTTTGTAAATCACTTGTAGCTTGAAAAATCAAATGTTTATTCTCTTGTTTCTTCTTGGCCGAACCTTAACAATGGAGAGGAGAGTGTTTGAGTTTTCTTTCACCTTTTCACTATGTGTTGTATGTGTTTAGAATGGATGATAAATTGTATTATGAAAATATCTATCTAAAATGTGTAGGTGTATAAGCTAGTCATGGTTTTAATAAATGAAATGGGTGAGGTGTATGGGGAGGTCGGCAAAAGGGGGGGGGGTTTGAAAGTATTTTGTGTTTTGTTAATTTAAATGTATATAAGTTAAGTATAATGTATGTATTGTATATATAATTAGGTATTTAGTGTAGCGCTAGCTAGAAATCGATTTTTACAGAACAAAATAAAATATATCGAAGTCGTAAAAATTATAAAAATACATTTCTTGTAAGTGTTGAGTGAATAAATAATTATCGAGTTGAATTTAAGAAAACCGTCGTAAATATATATACATAACAATTTTTATACAAAATAAATTCAAAACATCGGGTAAACTAATAATATAATTTTTATAGTCTTAAAATGAGTATAAAAATATATCAGAATAATTTTTGGAAGTGTCGGGTCAATATTCAAAATAAATGATTATGCGATAGCGTTTATTTAATAGGAAAATACACGTAGATGAAAAATGCAAACCCATGCATAAATTGATATGAAATGATGTTACTAATGATATGTAGACTAAATCTAGTCTATATGAAATGTCCTCGATGATTTTTCATGAATTCGCAGCTAAACCCTTACGGTTACGCGAATTTGATACTCTTAAACCTAGTTTACGAAAAATACTGAATAGTGACTCATGAATAGTGATTTTTCTCTGGGAATAAATAGTGTTTCGTGAATAGTAAATTTTTGTAATACGTTCTCAGAATATCAAATCGACTTCAAAAATGATGAATAGTAAAATGTTGAATAGTAACCGATGAATAGTAAATTCCCGAGATGAATAGTAAAATTCCCAAAGTTTGTAAAATGACCTGGAATTATGAGTTGTTACATTCGCCCACCCAAAAAAGGAATTCAGTCCCTGAATTCAGTTCATGTTGGTTTCTACGGTGTTAGGGTTTGTGATGAATAACGAGGAGAGAAGACAGGAGGAAGTGTCGTTACGGCTATCTATGATTAAAAGTCTATAAACATCGCGATGGAGAAAATATTGAAATTATCTCCCATGAGTATCACTTTGACTTTTAGGAATGTGTGAAAATTTTGCTTGCACTATGAGTTATAAATAACTGCTCCCAACATAACATGATCCCTCCAGAATTAGACATAGTTAGCTAGGCTATGTACACTTAAGGAACGATAATGTGACGTTCGGTTTAGTTGTTATAACTCTCAATGTTTAAAGAGATTTAAACCATGTCGTTCAATTGGCAGTTAAAGTAAAGGAAGTAAAATTTTTGTAAGTGATAACAAATCGGAAAGGAAAATGAAGTGCGATAGATGAGAATATTACACAACGAGTGGTTTATCAAACAGTAGTTAGTCTTAAGTCTTTAAGATCCGAATACTAGGAAAGACATAAACTTAGTACGACATAGTGCATAAGGAAATATGACTGCTAAATTCTAAACTTCATCAGTTTGTCACGTTGTTGAGACCATGGCGAGCTTCTCCTCCTTCTAACATGTATGCTTTCCCATGAGCATCTTCAACTTGTTGACCTTGGTTTTGGGGACATTGGTTCCGATAGTGTCCTTGCTCCCCACATCCGAAACATGTAACTATGGCCTTGCCCTTGCAGTCCTTAGCAAGGTGTCCCACTTTGTGATAGCTAAAGCATATACCACATGGACCATCATGATGTAGCGTGCATTGGTGGCATCGTGGTAAGTTTCCGTCATAAGCTCTTCCCTTTGTTGGTGCAGCAACATAAACCCTGGCGACTTCTTGTCTTCTATTCTGTTGATAATGGTTAGTGTTATGGTTTTGGTTGTCATAATTATAACCTCCCTGGTCATTTTCCCATTTCCTTTTGTTGTTGCTAGTTTGGTTGTTGTTGTTGTTGTTGTTGTTGTTGTTGATAATGTTTTCCCTTTTCACAACTTGAGCCATGAGTTTTTGAGTTATCCTGATAGTCTCTTCAATTGTTTGTGGATCAGAAGAAGTTACATCTCCTTGAATACATTGTGGAAGTCCTCCAATGAAGTTTTCCAGTAATTTCTCATTGTCCGAAACCATCGATGGACATAGTGCAGCCAACTCTTGAAACCTCCTAATGTAGGTCTCGATGTCATAACCAACAGTCACTAACTCATAAAATTCCGTTTCTAATTTCTTCACCTCCGTGCGTGGACAATACTTCTTAGTTACCAGATTCTTGAGTTCATCCCATGTGAGCTTGTAAGCATTTTCGATACCAATAGGTTGCGCATACGAATTCCACCATGACATTGCGCCATCTAAGAGTGTACCAGTGGCAAACTTCTCCTTGTAGTCATCTGGGCAATTGCATAGAAGAAATACAGACTCCATCTTCTCAAACCAACGGATCATAGCAGTGGCTCCTCCGGTTCCTTTGAACGTTGTAGGATCACAGTTCTTAAAGTCCTTGTATGTACAATTTCAAACTCTGCACCTCCCGCAGCTCCTCAGAGCGAGAGTAAGTCTAGCGACTTTAGCGAAGAGTCATGACCTCGGCAGCAGCTACCATTGCTCGTTCTTTCCTTAGTGCCTCGGCTATACTATCCTCTACATACTTTTGGATAGCAGCTGATGTCATATCTGGTGCAGCTTTCTTTGGCGCCATAATTCTTCAAAATAAGAGGAAGGGTGAGACGTAGCAAAGTCCTATGGTAAGAATAAGCGCTCTAAAGAGATGTGATATGAGGTAATAAGTTTGAGGTTATTTTTCAAAACGATTGACGAATTCCTAGGAGATGGGTTATGGGATGTCGTAAGTGCTTCAAATGTATGATGGTTTAGTGACTTAATGTGTGAATAGCGTGTAACACGACATGTTGGTGGTGAAACAGAGGATTGAGAGCGACTTCACCCTCCTTGAAAGTTTTGTCTCGGCATACGATAATATTGATGATGAGTCAGCTGATGTTAAAATTGAGATAGGGAATGACAAAGCATTCTCCACTTTGGAGTGTGAAGAAAGGATAATGAAATGGGTATTTGAAGGCATCCATGTGACAATCGATTTGAAATGAAAGTAAATAACTCGCATAAAGTGTGTATGAATCTGCATGTAAAGTGAATATGCATTTATGATGAAATGATGAGATGCTATGATGATGTAGTTATAGTCTAGGGTCAATGATGCAACCTAGTTCTCTATAACCGAAGCTCAGATACCAATCTGTTACACCCCCAAATTACCTGTTTTGCGTGAATGGAATACACAGGGTGATGCCATAGCATTACTGATTCTGCTTATATTGAACGACTTAAAGTGTCATTTGGAAAATACATCGCTTGATTTAGTAAAATAATCAGAGTTTACAAAGTATAGGTCCCAAATGATAGTCAACATGTACGGAAATAAATTTGATACAAGCCAAACGATGTTTTTAAAGTGCATAAATCCCATGAGGCGGCGTCACCACGACTCTATGATAAGTCCACATGCATGCCATGAAGTGTATTCCTTAGATACCTGAGATAAAACATGCTGAAAGTGTCAACACAAAGGTTGAGTGAGTTCATAGAGTTTGTGTTGTCATGAAGAAAACCTTTAAAGAATGTTCATGCAGCAAAGGCATTGCAAATCCACTCAGTTCCAAGTTCCACCCATACAAAACTTGCAACTTGTGTGTTTACAACCCACTGCCAAAATGTGTATAGTTTATGTTCAAGCACATGATGTCAAGTGAATTCACAATAGTACCTAACTAGACGTACAACCATAGCACATAATCAATAGTACATGACTCAATGTATTAGTAGTCAACTCGTATAGCACATTATTCGACGTAGAAATATAGCACGCAAACAAGAACAATTGATATAGTACAACATTCGGTTTTGAAACAATGGTTATCATGATAGAAGTTATCTTTAAAAATCTAAAGTACTTGTGAAAAATAGTTGAGCATGTATCTCCCCCAAAATAGTTCAAAACATACAAAAGTAGGGGCTATGAAACTCACTTGGTACAATGATGTGATGGCAAAAGTGATTACACTGAAATGCGGCGCAAATCTCTAACTGCGACCTATTGATGCAGGTTTTACTGACCAGGTCTTGATATTTATAGTGTCTCGCTATACCTATGGTCTACCCTAATGCACTAACGGGCAGCGTACCCGGTCGTGTGTAGTGTAGTAAATGGTAAAGCCGAGGTCATCCCAAGAGCTATGTGTGTTGGATAATTACTAAGTCTAATTGTCACAGAATATTAATGATTTGATAGGGTTTTAATTAATTAAACTACTAATGCAGAATATAAAGTAAAGTAAATAAATGTGTGAAGGGAAATCAATAGAGGAATAGTGGTGCTAACCTAGTTAATCCTCCTAACTAGTTTTGTCTACGTCTACCTACTTCCAATTACTTCAGGTGGGGTCAAATTCGAGAGGACAACATTTGGTCAATTCGCCTAACCTATCAAAGAAAGATGCCACCACAGAGAAATCAAAGCACCGTCATAAGTCCTGTTGTTCCCGGTCCCTAAGCCGAGTCATTAAGTACCGCTACATGCTAGATTCTAAATAATGAGTGCCCGACCGTTAGGAACTTAGACACTACACCCCCCAATTCTTAAGTTCATCCAAACGATAGGTGATCAGTTGGTCAAATCGCACAAGTAGAAAGGGTCGCCAGTTGGTCATATCTTACCCTTCCCATCTCAGTCCGCTCACCTAGGGTCAGTTGGTCATATCTCCTAGTCAATTGGCCTCTATCGCCATTCAAAACTACCGAACCAGAGGTGACTACCAAAGAACTATGCATGCATACACTTAGAAATAATTGTACGGAAGTAAAGGTAAACACAAACAAAACAATTAAGGTATCATAACTAGGCTAGCACCAAAGGATGCTTAGCCGCTCATATTAATCATGCACATCAATTCAATATTCAAAGGTACGAAATACATGAATTGAAAGTAAAAAAAATAATAAACGCTAAAGCTTATCGTAATGGTGTGACTTCTCCTTGAAACACTCAGATGCTTCCCTAGACCTCCTCGAGCTTTTTCCCACGTTCTCAGTGTTGTGTATGGAATGGGATCCTTTGAAATGCCGGAATTCATGGGGTATTTATAGGCTGTGTCCGGTTACGGCGTAACCAATAGATGAGTTACGCCGTAACTTTCTATTTCTCCATAAATGCACTAGATCTGCTAGTTACGACATAACCTTATAAGTGGTTATGCCGTAGTCTTCAATAAACTCGGTTACGTCATAAGTGTAGCAGTAGTTACGGCGTAAGTATCAGCGGCGTGGAACCTCTTTTGACCTAATGGAGTTACGTTGTAACCTTTGGGAGAAGTTACGTCATAACCTCTTGATAAGTTGGACTTCTGGGTCACACAATAGTTACGGCATAATGTGAGAGATGAGTTACGCCGTAAGTTCTTCAAAATAAGCATACTGTGATAAATCTTTAGTAACGTTTCCATTTCTGCATCTCTTTAGCTCCAATGCTCATAATTTACCTGAAAGTGTAAATCAATGGAAAACAAGCGTAAATCCATACAAATGATATAAATAACGAGCATTAACGGGAAATTGACACTTAATATTCGTGACTATTTGATGTTATCAAATATCCCCCACTGAACTCTACTTGCCCTCAAGTAGACCTTATTAGATAGATTCCTAAAAGATATTTCCGAAAACCCGAAAAATATGAGTTTACAAATCCCTTATGCTAGAATAAAACAAAGCCGAACACCTCACGAAAGGGAACAAACACTCAAATCTCTCAATTATTCTAAGTGTCAATTTCGGGTGATCACTCAATCGCATACATAGCATGTATTCTATCATAAGCTTGGCGGTTACACAAATCTCCACCACTAGAGTTAAGGGCTAAACAGTTTTGAAGGCAATATGGGTAGACACGACAAAGGTTAAGGGTGACTCATCATTACTAACATGTCACGTGAAGTGGACAAAATCAATGATACATGACCAAATCAATGGCCAAGACACCAAAGATTGCTCGCTGCATCACCTAGACACGCTTCATGACTAAAGGGTAGGATAAGACATGGGATATATAATTGGTGTAAAATGAAAAACAAGCAAGTAGTCTATATCTATAACTAAGTCATCACCACTTACCGTCTGCCCAAAGTTCAAGCTTAGACGTCTAGAGACAGGATCATAAAATGCAAGGTAGATGTGTCATTAGAGGACGTCGTGATGGGCACACTACCTTTTCTTCTTCAGTTGGTATAACTCCAACTCCAATATTCCAATGAGACCGAGGTGGCCTCCTCAATACTAAACAATAAAGCTCATACTATAGTGCTTATAACATCGCACTTTACAAAATCATAACTCAATAAAAAAAAAAAAATTTGAACATAACATGATAACATAACATCCCCCCACTTGAGATGAATAATGGGAATTCGGGGGACTTCAATGATCTTCATAATTGTTGTCGATGAAAGCGTGATTTCCAAACCTTTCCACTCGAACCTTGAACTTAGGCAAATGATGACTTCCCAATTATAAATAAAGACTACAGGGTAGGCTAAGGTGTAAGGGTGGAACGAAACAATATATTGGGGTGACAAAATGAAAGGAATGGCTTAGAAGGGTGTATCTAGGGTATCTTGCACTAAAGGGAGTGCAACAAAGGGTTTCACATGGGGTCTAAAAGTCGAGGTGACTAATCGATAGACTCACAATGGTACGTTGTTTGGGTGATAATCCTATAATAACGCCTTCTAAAACGAAAAGTCCAAATACATCGAGCTAACTCAACATACCTCGTCTATGGTGTCGAAATGATGCAAAGGCCAAGTTCTAAAGTTTACAAGCTACCCAAGACACTCATAATTTGGTGGATTTGGGGTAAAATATTGGAAACGGATAAGGCTAATCTCACCATGTAATATCAAGGGTTGTATGTGCTCGGCTAAGGTCTAATCTAGTTAGGTTCAGAAAAACATGTCAAAATTTAAAAAATGGCATAATTTTTCAAAATAAACTAGAAAAATGAGGGCGAAATAAAGTTTAAGAGATAACTCTACTCCCATCCTCCCATTTGAATTGTACAAAGTCCCTTTTGTACTAGGCATTAAATTAAAGGTGAAGAGAAAGGTATAATTAGAGCGAGAACTTCCCTGAAATTTGCTCCAAAAAGAAGAAGGCCCACGAGAAAGGATCGTGCCTTCGTTTAAGCGTCATGAACAAACTTCAATCCCTGAAATCACAATACCAACAAGCATAATTTTAAAAAGAAAAAATAAAATGAAAAACAAACCTAACTCACTTTCGTAGGAATCACGGTTGCATTTAGCGAATGCAACAAGTTTTAAACCACTTGGTGTCCCAAGTGGACGAGTGAAAGTCTCGTGAGGGTTTGAGGAACACACCCACAAAGTTCATTTAAAAACTAATACAAGGTTCTTTGTGTTTTAAAATGAAAGAATTAAGCAGAGAGAGTTACGTCAGAACTCTAATGAGAGAGTTACGCCAGAATCGGCAAAACTGTATGAGTGTGAAGCGAATAGTTACGGCGTAACCACCGAGATGGTATTATGTTGTAGTTGGTAATTCGTCAAGAATTACTGCCGCTAAAATGTTGGTTATGGCGTAATCACCAAGATGAGTTACGCCAGAACTGCTCGGATCGAAGAATCGCAGCAGTAATTATTTCATTGTCTCCTGCAAAAATGGTTAGAAAAAACAAAACCCAACGGAAAGGAAATAAAAACAAAAGAAAGGGATAATTCGGGTTGTCTCCCGAAAGAGCACTTTTCTTTATTAATGAGTCTTTAAGTTAGACTCAGATCCGCGGGGCTCCTATGGGGGTCTTTGAACATCCCCGACTTCATCCACGTCTTTCATTAAGTTGCGCCTAACCCATCTGACATTTTTTGCAGTGCGCAGGTATTCTTTGGTTTTAATTTTCCGTATCTTGCAAAATTTTTCTTCAGACCCCAAATGGTATCGCGTAAACTCAAATTTTTCTGCTATAATAGGAGGTAGCCTCTTAAATGGGATGCCAAGAAGCTTGCATCTTCATTTCTCGTGTATCTCATCATCTGGGTCGACGAAACTGTCTTCGCCTTGCAACTCGAGATAATCTAAATCATTGTCGGAATCGGTATCTTCAAGTTGGTTGAGAATATGTCTGCATTTTTCATTGTTTACTGGGTCTTTGGTGTCATCTTCTGGTTTTTCATTAGGAGCTTCGTCGTTGGGTTGACTTTTACTCATACAACCTTCCCAGATTTTCTGTTTAGTTAACATGTCAATTTTTCCGTATTTGATTTTTATCCAATCATCTAATCCAAGATCATCTAGCCAAGGCAGTTCTATTCTTTCGGGATCGTTAGTCGAAGTCCAAAGGAATTCGCCTTCCCGCTCTCTCGATCTTCTTCTCCATCACATTCATACTCAAAAGGGTTGCGGAGGCCCAAACTTTTCCGTTCTTGGTTTTAATTTGTTCGCACCAATGATTCCGAACTCCTTTATCATAGTCATCATCGAAGGAATATCATCGAGGGCTTAATGGATTTTCCTCAAGAATGTGCTTCTCATATTTCGCCCAAATTTCTAAACAAAGTTGAATTAATTATCGCGTCCCGAACCTTATTGAATACCAATCATCGAATGATAGATTTCAAATCAACGTCGTGTCTCCCAGTTATTGTGGGCATATCTAAACTTCGTTCTTCACATTACCTCCTCCGTTGCAATAATCACGAAAAGGATTTCACGTTGGCCAAGCGTTAGTAATCTCATCTTCCATGATGAGTAAGGGTTTGCAGTAATGCTTGATGGGTGGCCCTTCCACTTCGTTAATTGAGAACTTGGCTAACCTTTCTTCGTCATTCAGTGTAGTCCATCTGTATTTGTCATCTTTTATCCTTTCCTTATCAACACCACCATCGCAGGTTTTTCAAGGATCACATGAGGCCCACAAACGGTAGCATTCTCCATCATTAATTGCAATACTCTTACACCAATGACTCCTTCTTTTAGGGTTGTTGTCCTTGGCGCCCGTGTCTTTGCTTGAATTTGGGTTACGCCTGTACTGCAGGTGTGATTACGGCGTAAATCACTTTCGCCATCGGTATCCGACTCATCGAGCACTTGTTGTTTTCGAGAAACACGACTTTACATATAGTGGAATTGCTCTTTTGTTCTTTGTTCCTTCTTTGAACCTCGTCGCCAAGCTTTCCAATTAGAGTTTCCAAGTTCTTAAGTGATGTTTCGTGGGACGCGTGGCTTTTGTTTGTGTTATCTTGGAAATTCTTAAGCCATTCTTCTTGCTCCTTTTGCCTCTTGGTAGTGTCCAAAAGGTACTTGTTAATAATCCCTTCCAGGTTAGCTCTTCTCTCATTACGCTCATAATCGGTGGGGTCCTCCACGAAACCCATTACGATTATCCCGTAGAAAGGCCTATTTTCCCGTATTTAGCTTCCTCGATCGTATCTTCCTTGTCGCCTTTAGGACGCTTTTAGTCAAATGTCCCCACCACGCTTTTGCGGCCGACTTGGATGGCATGAGCAGTTTCTTTGATTTTCAAAGATATCTCACCGAGATTTTCAAGTTTACTAGCTATCCTGCAATTCCGTGAAACTTCCGCCTTGGTTTCTTTTACTTCCACCGTCGTGCCATTTTTGAGAAAGGTCCGCCATTTTTGAATGGCTTCAATTGCGATAGTAGGAGTTATCTTGGGATAGGTCCTTGATAGTCCAAAGATTTGTCTCGTAGTTACATTTATTCCTTTGTAGAAAATATTGACCTTCTTTGGTTATTTAGATCATTGGTAGGACACTTATAAAGAAGATCGTTGTATTTGTCCCAAGCTTGATCACAGAGTTTAAATCGACTTCTTGTTTGAAATTATGGATCTCCAAGAGTTGATTAGAAATCTTTGATGGTGGGCAATATCTTTGGATAAAGTGTTTCTTTAGTAGCGCCCAAGTATTAATCGCCTTGTGAACAATCTTCGATCCATCTTCCGCCGCCCTAGTAAGAGTCATTGGGAAGACCACGAGCATAACACATCATGAGACACGCCCGAAATGTTGAAAAGGCTAGTGATGTATAGGACATTTTCAACGTGCTCATATGCATCTTCGTCCCTATTTCACGAAAAGGGTTAGCGAAGCTCCCTCATAAATTGGTCTTTAATCTCGAAACAAATATCCGCTCCAATTGCCGGTCTTACGAGACCCGACCCTTGATCGACTCTAGTCAACGCCAAGTATTCCTCAAGAGTGAGGTCATCGATGTTAACAACTTCCATGGTACCGAAAACTTGAAATATGATCGTGAGAAAAGTTTAAGAATGAAATGAAAGACTTAATATCAATCCTAATATAGCTCCCAAACAGAGGTGCCAAAAACTTGATGCGAGTTTTCTTGACCAGTCTTAATATTTATAGTGTCTCGCTATACCTATGGTCTACCTAATGCACTAATGGGCGGTGTACCCGGTCGTGTGTAGTGTAGTAAATGGTAAAGCCGAGGTCATCCCAAGCTATGTGTGTCGGATAATTACTAAGTCTAATTGTCACGATTAATGATTTGATATGGTTTTAATTAATTAAACTACTAATGCGAGAATATAAAGTAAAGCAAATAAATGTGTGAGGAAATCAATAGAGGAATAGTGGTGCTAACCTAATTAATCCTCTTAACTAGTTATGTCTCACGTCTACTACTTCCAATTACTTCAGTGGGGTCAAATTCGAGAGGGCCGACATTTGGTCGATTAAGCCTAACCTATCGCCAAAGATACCACCACGAGAAATCGGTAGCACCGTCATAAGTCATGTTGTTCTGGTCCCTAGCGAGTCATTAAGTACCGCTTCATGCTAGATTCTAAATAGTGAGTGCCCGGCCGTTGAACTTAGACACTACACCCCGATTCTTAAGTTCATCCAAGCGATGGGTGATCGGTTGGTCAAATCGCACAGCAAAGAATCGCGTCGCTAGTCATATCTTACCCTTCCGTCTCGATCCACTCACCTAGGGTCGGTTGGTCATATCTCTGAGCAATTGGCCTCTATCGCCATTCAAAACTACCGAACCGGTGACTACCAAATAACTATGCATGCATACACTTAGAAATAATTATGCGGAGTAAAGGTAAAACAAACAAAACAATTAAGAATCATAACTAGGCTAGCACCAAAGGGTGCTAGCAGCACATAATAATCATGTACATCAATTCAATATTCAAAGGTGCGAAATACATGAATTTAAAGTAAAGAAATAATAAGCTAAATCTTATCATAATGGTGTGACTTCTCCCTTGAAGCGACTCCGTATGCTTCCTAGACCTCCATGAGCTTTTCCCACGTTCTCGAGTGTTGTGTGTGAATGGGATCCTTTGAATTCTTTGGAATTAGTGGGGTATTTATAGCCAAGGTGCGGGTTCGGCGTAACCAATAGATGAGTTACGCCGTAACCTTCTATTTCTCCGTAACCAATAGCTCGGGATTAGCCCGTAACCAGCGCATCTAGTACATTTACGGAGAAATAGAAGGTTACGCGTAACTCATCTATTGGTTACGCCGTAACCCGCACTGCCTATAAATACCCCACGAATTCCAAAGATTTCAAGGCATCCCATTCCACACACAACACTGAGAACGTGGAAAAGCTCAAGGAGGTCTAGGAAGCATACGGTTGTTTCCAAGGGAGAAGTCACACCATTACAATAAGCTTTAGCGTTATTATTTCTTTTACTTTCAATTCATGTATTTCGCACTTTGAATATTGAATTAATGCATGATTATTATGAGCTGCTAAGCACCCTTGGTGCTAGCCTAGTTATGATTCCTTAATTGTTTTGTTCATGCTTACCTTTACTTCCGCATAATTATTTCTAAGTGTACGCATGCATAGTTCTTGGTAGTCACCCCGGTTCGGTAGTTTTGAATGGCGATAGAGGCCAATTTCTGGGAGATATGACCAACGACCCCTAGTGAGCGGATCGAGACGGAAGGGTAAGATATGACCAACCGACGACCCTTTCTACTTGTGCGATTGACCAACCGACCACCTATCGCTTGGATGAACTTAAGAATCGGGGGTGTAGTGTCTAAAATCCTAACGGTGGGGCACTCACTATTTAGAATCTAGCATGTAGCGTACTTAATGACTCGGCTAGGGACTAGGAACAATAGGACTTATGACGCGTGATTTCTCCTGTGGTGGCATCTTTGGCGATAGGTTGTGCTAATCGACCAAATGTTGTCCTCTCGAATTTGACCCCACCAAGTAATTGGAAGTAAGTGACGAGACATAACTAGTTGGAGGATTAACTAGGTTAGCACCACTATTCCTCTATTGATTTCCTTCACACATTTATTTGCTTTACTTTATATTCTCGCAATAGTAGTTTAATTAATTAAAACCCTATCAAATCATTAATATTCTGTAACAATTAGACTTAGTAATTATCCCACACACATAGCTCTTGGGACGACCTCGGCTTTACCATTTACTACACTACACACGACTGCACACCGCCCATTAGTGCATTAGAACCATAAGTATAGCGAGACATTATAAATATTGAGACTCAAGCGATAAAACTCGCATCGATGACCGAGTGGCCTCTCGATGCTTAATCTTTGATAAGCTCCAATCATAGTGCTTACAATATTGCACTTTACAATAATCAATTTTTTATTTTTATTATTATTTTTTTTTTAACATCATAACTAAAAACATAACATCCCCCCCACTTGAAATGAACATATAATGAGAATCTGGGGGGTCTTCAATGATCTTCAAATATAAGTCTTTGACGAAAGCTTGATTTCCGAACCTTTCTACTTGAACCTTGAACTTAGGCAAACAACAACTTCCCAATCACAAATTAAGACTACACGCTAGGCTAAGGCGAATAGGTGTAAAGAAAAAATATATATTGGTGAACAAAATGAACGGAATGGCTCAGACGGGTGTATCTAGGGGTATCTTGCACTAAAGCTAAGTGCAACAAAAGGGTTTAACATGTGGGTCGAAAAGTCGAGGTGACTAATCGATAGACACTCAAGGACGGGCTATTTGGGTGATAATCCTAAAAATATTGCCTTCTCAAACTGATTATTCCATATACATTAAGCGAACTTAACATACCTCGTCTATGGTCTCGAAATGATGTAAAGGCCAAGCTCTAAAGTTTACAAGCTACCTGCACACTCATAATTTGGTGGATTTGGGTAAATAAGTGGAAACGGATAAGGCTAATCTCACCATAAAATATCAAGGGTTATAATGTGCTTGGCTAAGGTCTAATCTAGTTAGGTTAAGAAAAACATGTCAAAATTTTTAAAATGGCATAATTTTTCAAAATAAACTAGAAAATGAGGGCAAATAATTACCCTTCCCAATTCTACTCCCGTCCTCCCCACTTGAGATGTACAAAGTCCCTTTTTTAATAAACGTTAAATAAAGGTGAAGAGAAAGTAGAATTAGAGAGAGAACTTCCCTAAAATTTGCTCCTAAAAAGAAAGAAGCTTTGCTTAACACCCACGAGCAAACTTCAATCCCTGAAATCACACTAACCAACAAGCATAATTCTAAAAAGAAAAAGAAAAACAAAGAGAAATCTAACTCACTTTCGTAGGAATCACGGTTGCATTTAGCATATGCAACAAGCCTTTTAAACCACTTGGTGTCCCAAGTGGACGAGTGTAGTCTCGTGAGGGCTTACATGGAACATACCCACAAAGTTCATTTAAAAACTAATACAAAGTTATTGCGTTAATATAGGAAAAATTAGAACTGTAGGAGAATTACGACGTAACCCAAAAGAGGAGTTACGCCGTAATTGTGGTAAAACATGGCATTCGGCTACTGGAGAATAGCTACAGCATAACCATATAATGAGATTACGCCGTAATGGTTTATGTCTTGGAGAGAATCGCCACTGGGGATATGTTACGGCGTAACCATGAGGATGAGTTACGTCGTAACTGTTGCACAGAACAGGTCCCCATTTTAGTCACTTGTGAATTCATCTCCAATTCCTGCAAAAAATGTTAAAAACACAAAACCCACCAAAATATGAAATAAAAGAAATAAAAAGGATAATTCGGGTTGTCTCCCGAAAGAGCACTTTTCTTTATTACCAAGTCTTTAAGTTAGACTCAAAGCCATGAGGCTTTGTGGTGGCCTTCGAACTTGGCCAACTTCTTCCATATCTTTCATCAAGTTGTGTTTGACCTATGCAACATTAGTAGCGGTGCAGAGAAACTCCTTTGTCTAATCTTCCGAATCTTGGAAAACTTTTCGTCCAGCCCCAAGTGGTACTTTGTAATCTCAAAATTTTCAGCTATAATTGGTGGCGGCCTTTTGTACGGAATACCAAGAAGTTTGCACCTCCGTTGTTCATATGCCTCATCATCTGGGTCAGTGAACCCCGTCTTGACCTTGTAGTTCAAGGTAGTCCATAATTCCATCAATGTCATCATCATCGGACTCAGTTCTCTTAAACCACTCGTTATCAAGTAATTCTTCAATAAGCACACGCTTGCACTCTTCTTTTTCATTACCCCATGTATCTTTGCTATTCTCATTCATCACTTCACTAGTATTGTTGGGAATATCTTCACTTGGGTCTTCTTCACTCATGCACCCCTTTCAAATTTTTTCCTTAGTGGAAGCATCTACTTTTCCATACTTGATTTTAACCCAATCGTCAAATCCCAACTTATCTAACTAAGCTAACTTCGTTCTCTCATCGTCATTGGTTGAGGTCCACAAAAATTCGTCATCCCCAACTCTAGCTATGCTACTCCCCCCGTTACAGTCATCGTCAAACGGGTTACAAGAAGCCCAAAATACTTCACCAATGGTCTTTATCTTCTCACACCAATGCTTCCGAATTGTCTTGTCATTGGTGTTGCTTGAGGGATCATCTTTGCAGGAGGTATCATCTTTGATTGACTTTTCATCCATGGACTCTCTCTGTTGGAAACAATGTTCTTCGTAGTCGAGCTTGAGCTTACTTAGTAGACCTACATTAATAATAGCATCCCCGAATCTTATCATACACCAATCATGAAAAGATAGATTTCCGAACTTGATATCGTGTCTTTCTAGCTCATGGGGGCATGTCTATTCTTCACCCTTCATATTTCCACCCCCATTACAATACTCGCGAAATGGATTGCATATAGGCCATGCTCGTGTAGATTCATCTTCCATGATCATTATTGGATTACAACAGTGCTTAATAGGAGGTTCCTCTATGTCCTCGATTGAGAATCTTATCAACCTTTCTTCATCGTTTGTTGTAGACCACATGTACTTGTTATTTTTAACCCTTTATTTGTCGTCTCCTCCATCACAAATGTTATTATGAAGGTTACATGAGGCCCAAAGGTCATACCACTTATCATTGTCCACTGGTATTGCCTTGTACCAGTGGTACTTCTTCTTGGATGGGGATATTGGGACCATGTTCGTATTACCGGGCCAAGCATTAATGACATGCGTTCCTGATTCATCCAATTCAAGAAATCTATCGGACCAAGTATCCCAGTTACACCGTAATTCGGATGTGGGGTTATGGCGTAACTGGCTTCTGTCAGCACTTCCAGCATCATTTTCCTGCACCATGCTAGAATTATCGTTAGACGCATCATTTTCAGAAAAAATAGCTTTGCATAATATTGGTTTCCTTTCTTGTGCTTCATTCCTTCTTTGCACTTCATTGCTAAGTTTACCAATCATGGTTTCCAAAAATTTTAGCGATTCGTCATGACTAAAAAGGCTTTTGTTTGTATTATCTTGGAAGTTCTTTAGCCATTCCTCCTGCTCTCTTTTTGTCTCTTAGTTGAGTCTTCAAGGTACTTGTTGATCGTATCCTTCAGATTAGATCTTCTTTCCCCTAAAGGCCCACGGTTGTAATATGTCGGAGGTCCTCCATGATAACCATTCCCGTTTCCATTCGCCCCTTGAAATGGTCTATTTGTTTCACCATATTTCACTTCTTCAACTTTACTATCATCGTCAATAAGAGGACAATTTTTGGGGAGATGTCCTCCACCACAGCTTTCACATCCTACTTGGATAGCGTGAACACTTTCCTTAAGCTTAAGCATGTCACGACCAAGATTTTCAAGCTTGTTTGTAATGTCGGCAATACCATCAAGATTTCCGCCTAGGCTTCTTTGGCTTCCTCCATCATGCCATTTTTGAGAATGATCGGCCATTTTTGAGAATGGCTTCAATGGCAAGAGTAGGGGTCATCCCCGAAATTGGTCCCTGGTAGTCCAACATTTGTCTTGTAGCAATATTAATACCTTTGTAGAAAATATTGACCTTTTGCTGGTTGTTTAGGTCATGAGTGGGACACTTGTAAAGTAGATCGTTGTATCTATCCCAAGCTTGATACAACGTCTCGTCGCCTTCTTGCTTAAAATTATGGATCTCCATGAGTTGATTTGATATCTTTGAAGGAGGACAATATCTTTGAATGAAATGTTTCTTTAGGAGAGCCCATGTATCAACTGCCCCGACGGGCAATCTATCAATCCATATTCTTGCTGCCCCAGTAAGTGTTATGGGGAATACTTGGAGCATAACTGCGTCATGAGAAACACCAGGTGTGTTAAAAAGGCTTGCGATGTACAAGACATTTTCAACGTATTCGTAAGCATCTTCGTCTCTGTTTCCCGAGAAAGGGTTAACACACAGCTCCCTCATAACCTGTTCTTTGATCTCAAAACGAACTTCAGCTCCAATAGTCGGCCTAACGAGCCCCGACCCTTGTTCATCACTAGTCATGGCTAAATATTCCTCAAGAGTGAGGTTATCAATGTCCACAACCTCCATGGTACCTAAAACTTAAAAGAAATCGTGAAAAAACAAAAATAAAAGACTTAATAAAAATTCTAATATAACTCCCCGGCAGCGGCGCCAAAAACTTGATGCAGGATTTCTAACCAGGTTTTAATATTTATAATGTCTCGTTTACCTATGGTGCACATTATGCACTCACGGGCAGTGTACCCGGTCGTGTGTAGTGTAGTAATCGGTAAAACCGAGGTCGTCCCAAGAGCTATGTGAGCAGATTCTAATTAAGTCTATGTGTCACTGGTTTTAACTGGTTTGAGGTTTGAAATGATTAATTAACTAATAAACAAGAAATAAAAGCGTAAAATAAAAAGAGGTTGTGATCAATAGAGGGAAAGTGTGCTAACCTAATTACTCATCCTATCGTGTAATGTTCATGTTTTGTTACTTCCAATTGATTCAAGTGGGGGTTTAAGTCGCTAGGACAACATTTGGTCAATTCGTCCTAACCTATTAACAAAGGCTCCTACCCGAGGTCAAGATTCTACCCTTGATAGTTGAGTGGTTTTTAGTCGCCTAAGCCAAGTCATTAAGTAACCTACATGCAAGATTCAAAATAATGAGTGCCCGGGCGCTAGCATCTTAGACACTCATCCCTAACTTCTTAAGTTCATCCGGACAATCGATGATCAATTGGTCAGTTCGCACAAGCAAGGAAGGGTCATCAGTTGGTCAATTCTTACCCTTCCCAACTCTACCTAACTACTTAGGGTCAGTTGGTCAATTCTCCTAAGCAACTAGATACAACCGCATTTCAAAACTACCGAAGCTAGGGTGACTACCAACGAACTATGCATGCATACACTAGAAACAATTATACGGAAGCATGAAAACATAAACAAAACATTCAAGGAATCATAACTAGGCTAGAACCAAAGGTGCTTAGCCAATCATATTAAAAGAAACAATGAATTTGATGTTTAACATAATGAAAGACATGAATCGAAAGTAAAAGATAAAATGATCGCTAATGCTTATCGATATGGAGTGATTCCTCCCTTGGAGATGGCTCCGTATGCTCCGAATGATCTGCCTTTGGACCCCTCTTCACGTTCTCTGCCTTTGAGTTGTGAGTGAATGATATGAAATGCAGAAATTAGGGCTGGTATTTATAGGCACGATCCTAGTTACGACGTAACTTGAGTTGAGAGTTACGCCGTAACTTCAATAATTCTTCAAATAATGCTCTCGTTAAGTAGGTTACGGCGTAACACTTAGGAAAGGTTAAGTCGTATATTCAATACAGGTTACTTTTACGAGGACTACGACGTAATGCATGTGAGGAGTTACGGCAGATTTGATGGAGGCGCAAAACATTTCTTGACCTAGATGATTACGGCGCAACCTTAGTTGAGAGTTACGCCATAATTGCTGTTAAGTTGGTCTTCTGAGTCAAAACACTAGCTACGGCGTAATGTGAGAGAGTGAGTTACGCCGTAGCTCCTTCACAGTTGGCATACTATCATAAATCGTTAAGAAAATCTCCAAATCCGCGTCTCATAAGCTTCAATGCTCATAATTTACCTAAAAGTGAAATATAAAGGAATACAAGCGTAAATCCATATAATTGATATAAAATGTGAGCATTATCAGGGGAAATTGACACTTAAAATTCAGGACTATTTGATGTTATGAGTTATCATCAAAACGTACAGATATCGAAAGATAGCAATAACTTAGACATTATTTGCATCAATACAAAGGATCATTCTATGTAGTTTTCTCTTTGTGTGATTCTCTAGGTTCCTCTTAGAGGTGAGATCAAAACCTCTTGAAGATGTGCAAGCTCAAGGTCATGAGTTGCTAAGCTTCATCATCATCAAGACCACTGAAGTACATCTTGTTGATAGTTCCTCTTTCCCTCCATTAGTGTGTCGAATTGAAGGCATTGGTGTAGAGTGTCGAAGGTGTACATTCGATATGGGGCATCGATGTATATTTGTGTAGTTTGGGTTAAAGGATATTGATATCCTTTCAAGTGTTGTAAAAAGGAGTTTGTCACCTTTGGGTTGTAGTGTTGGGTAGTAGTTCCTCATTTGTAATGGAACTCGGTATCTAGCCTTGTACCGAATAAAGTGTAGGCGACGTTGTGATAGGTTTGGTTCTACCTCGTAGAAGAACTCGGTGTCTAGCCTTGTACCGAATAAAGTGTAGGCGAAGTTGTAAAGGCTTCTCCGCCATATTAAGGAGCTTGTGTTGTGTAGTGCTTAGAAACTCTCGAGTTGGGTACTCGGGGAGTGGAGTAGGGCAAGGAAGGTGTCCTTATAGCCGAACCACTATAAATACTTGTGTCGTGGTTTTGTGTTCCTTTACTCTTTATCTCTTTGCATTATTTATATATATGTCCATCTGTCAATATCAACACACAATCTAAATAGACTGACATAAGTCAATCTAAATATTTTAAAACACAGTTTTAATTGGCAAAACTATTCAACCCCCATTCTAGTTTTCCACAAAAAGTATCAGAGATCTTGTTCCCACCTATGATGTATGAGGAGATGATTGTTGTTTGTTGTAGATGGGCTTTAGGTTAAAAATTGATTTGCGTTGTGTTGGATTTGGATTTTGTCTTGGCAGCCGTGACTCAGTCACATAAGAGTCCTTTCTCCTTTTGACTACTAATTTGGATTGTGACTTGTGATATTGGACTGATGATGTTATTACTGAAGTCATATTTGAGTTGGTATATGGTTTGTGGTCAAGCCCTTCTTCATCCTTTTATGTAAATTTGATAAGTGGTTTAAACCCAAATGCTATAACTTGTTTTGACCAAGTTTGATAAACAGTTGTAGTCCAAGTGCGATGAACTTGACTTGCAAGTTCGATGAGCTTGACTTTGTAAGTTTGATGAGCACAACCCAAGTTCGACAAACCCTTGGCAAAAGTTCGATAAACCCTCGACTAAAGTTCGATAAACCCTCGCCAAAAGTTCGAAAAACCCTTGGGTAAGATCGATAGTATCTGACTAGCTTATCCAAGCTAGTAGATTTCACGTTAGTCGAAGTATTTCAAGTGCTTATCCAAGCAAGGAAATACTGAGTAATCAATGAAGTGTTTTCTGTCCAATTTTCAGACCAACTTCCGACCATGTTTTTTTTACCACAAATTTTCACGGTTTGGTACAAAATAAGCCATAAACATGATTTATCAGTTACATAAAGAACAATTCTTTGGACCAAAAGGACTCAAAAAAAACATATAAGTGAAACTGCTATGTAAAGGATGAGACTTTAGACCATTTTGCTACAATAAAATCTGTATGAAACTGTTAACCACAATATGTGATAAAAAAAGTTGACGGATACAAGAAAATGGTAAAAGAAAAACAGCTTCAATACTAGATACGAACCACTAAAAATACGATTTTGACAAGATAACACCACAAAAAAATCAACCATAATAAGTAACCTGACTCCTTATACCATTTGTTGGATCATAGTATTTGGTTGATATTGTGATTCGGGAGGTCTTGGTAAATGGAAGAATATGAATGTCATAGTTAAAGAGAGAGTAGAGAGAGAAAGTGAAAGACTATGTGTTTTATTGATAATGAAAGAGTAAATTACACACCAAGCTTCACCCTCCTAGTGAGGTCTAGGAGGGTATATATAGGGCAGCATACACATGACTTTACATACTTAATGGTTCTAGTCCCTGCGTATGTGCCTAACATGATAACTAATGTAATCCCGTAAATGTCGTTCCATTTACGTGTTCCCAACACTCTTAAATAAAAGCTTAACTTTTTTACAACAACAAAATTAAATTGAAAAAGACCACAAAGGGCCAAATATTCAAAGACAAATGTAGACCTCCTACGTGTCACGAGGACCTAAACCATAAACAAATTTTCAAAACCAGAAGCCCAAAGTGAAAAAAAAAACCCAACAAGGTAACAAGAATTAGGGTGTATTTTTTTTCTAGATTAAGTGGTAATTAGGTCAATGTGGGTCCCATATATGTTAGTATCACTGGATGGGGAGGATCTCATTTTTCTTCCTCTTATGATACAAATGAAATAAAAGAATAAATGGACAACTTAAAAAAAAAATAATATTAAATAGTTTACTGGATCCAATTCCTTCCATTAAGGAAAAAAGAAACAGGTCCATCTTGCTAGATCACAAAAGACATCAACTAGAAATAATCTCTATGACAATAAGAAACTATGACCATACGGAGCAAAACACCTAGGGACACTACCAATTGCATAAAAAAATGCGCAGCCTCAGAGCCTGAAGTTTTTTTGTGATAGACTCCCTAAGCTCTATCATCTTGTTGAATGTTTAACTTTTACACGCTGCGTACTATACATCGAACGATATATCAAGATGTTTTCACATTAAATTCTCTGTAGAGTATATAAAAATGTCTAGTTAATGCTCATTTCCCTCGACAGATTCACATCAAGAAAAACACCTCCAAAATAAAAAGAAAATTTATTGCTACATGACCTTTTAAAGGTGAAAGCCTTATGAGAGTACACAATACTTTAGTACTAGATGGCTGGTGTTATAGGAGAAAGTGCTGTCATTTCAACACTTTTCCCCTATAACATGAGCCCTATAACTTAAACCAATAACACATTCCTTCCAAAAGCTGGCGTTATATGACACCCTCTAGTCCACATATAATCAAAAACATAAAGAAAAAAAAGGAAAAACGCATGGCATGGTTGGCGGGTTCGGGCCAGGCCCAATGACATGAGGTATGGTGTCGAGCTCACGTTATACGCTTGGCTGGTGGGATGATGCAATGCTAGCAACCATTGGTACCAAGCTCTCTTATAGAGTTAAGGGTGCGTTTGGTATCTCGGAATGGGAATCACGGAATGAATTTTCATTCCAATCAAGATGTTTGTTTAAGATGAGTGGCTTACCACTATGGGAATGAATGATAGATTTATTACATACTCCATATACATCAAGAGAGCTATGTATGAATCTTTCATATATGAGAGACCTACTATTACTATCAAACTCATACCAATTGTGATTCATGGCAGCATACCAAACACACCCTAAGAGCATGCACATCCATAACTTGAGTTATAGTTTAACACCTGCCACGTCAGCGCCACATCAGCTTTAACATTTCACCTTAACATCCCCAAAAAATACCCACAACAATAACATTCCCAAGTTAAACTTTAACACTCCAATAATTTACAAAAACAACCCCTCATTTAGGGGTATAAATGAAAAAAGAAAAAAAAAAGAAAAAAAAGAAGAAGCAAATAACGCCCGTTAGGGCCCTAACGCAGCCGGCTTAACGCCCAAATAACGGCGGAGGTCCATTGGGTAACGCCCCATAACGCCCGTTAAGTCCCTTCTAACGCCCGTTAGGGCGTTATCGATGTGCATGCTCTAAGTATACTAAAACGAGCGGGGGCACCCGCGCGTCGCTGCGGGAATGTTGTGTTTAATCTAAGGCGAAAAAAAAATATTGTATTTTTTTTTGTTTTGTTATTAAGGACGAAATTTGCAAAAGGTCGATAACGGGGGACTAACGGTACGATTTGAAGCTAACTTGAGGGACTATAAGTGTAAATTGCGCATGAGCAAGACACTTACTATTCCAAACTATGTGTCCATGTAGCAATCTTGTTTGGCATCATTACGCCTTAGTACGATATTTTGTTTCTAGTCCACGAAACTAACGTGTTGTTGCAACGTTAGTCCTTAGGGACTAACGGTGAAAAAAAAGTTAACCTCGGGGGCTTTTGTGTTTAATATTTGCACGTAAATGACCCAGAAGTTATTGTAGCGTTCAAATTTAATCCTTGATTGTTAGTTAACTGACGAGATAACTAACTTTGATCGATCAAGAACCCAAGGCGAAAATTGCGTATCCATCTGTAGCTACAGCTACCGCGATGGGTTTTAGTATATATATATAATATCAAAAGTCAAAGCACAAACAAACCAAAGGACTAATCCGTAAATACCCGAAACCTGAGGGACAGCTTGCCATAAATTCCAAAGTAAACAAAGACCTTTAGCAGACAGTCTTCTTCTTCATTAAAAAACCAAACAAAAGAAAAGAACCACTCGAAGTAAGGAACAAAGATTTTATTCCCAGGTCAACCCTTTGGTCAACTCTTAAAATGGTCAGTAACCCATCTTCTAATTTTACCAAGAACTTATGTTGCTTATAATCTTTATCATGTTACAAACTATAGATTCTTTTTTTTTTTTTTTTTTTTTTTTAATGTAATTTGGTTATGTACTTTGTTTGTATAACAGATTTTTTCTAATGTTTTTGTGGGATTAAATGGTATAGTTATGAAAGCCCTAACTAATACTACATGATTATAGGTTTTTAAGTGTGATAATATGATTAAAGAGTATAAAATAGGCTAAAGTAGATAATGTATTGATGTGCTTTTTATATGTGAAGTTGTGATAATTAGATATTGTGTTCTGTAAAGTATTCAAATCATAAAAATACCAAGATACTGCATTATCATGAGGAGAAGCAGAATTTATGTATAGAAACCATACAGGTAAATAGGTGAGGTTTCCCCTATTCAGGTTACCAGGAGGGCGAGTCTTTGACTGCCGCCTAACCGGGCGTATTCCTGGCCACCCCCCGAGATGTGTTTCTAGTGAGGTTTGAATGTGAGACCTCTTGTGAGGACATTAGGGTGTGCCTGACCGCTTGGCCGCTTTAGTGGTGGTTATGTATCCAAAGTTCCAGACAATGTTAAACCTATTATTGTGATTATCGGATAATCAGTTTCACACCGCATATCCAAACACCCCCTAGACACAGTAGAAAATTGATGGAAATTTTACTTTTTTTTAGCCTCGGATGGGGGTTTGTGGTAGTAGTTGCTTGAGGTGGTTTGGCAAGTATTAGGAACTAAGTATTTTGTTTTGCATCTTATAGTGGATTTTGGATTTTAATAGACCTGGTGTAATCTAACTTTATGCTTTGTGCTTAACATATGCAGTATGATTTTGTTTCTAAAATTTGTCGGGAATATGTTTATCTTTTCACATTATTAGTAGTTGCTAATTTGCAATATTTCTATTAAATGCAGTCGAATAGGCACACTATTATACTCATGCAGACTTCTCAAAGCCGAGCTACTCGGACATTTATGGATTACGAGTCAATAAGTCAATCAATGGACGGTAATGCTTAGATTATTTGCTCAAATCAAAGGAAAAAATATCATTAACATTACCTTTTTAAAGACCTATTGTTACTCAAATAAAGCACTTGGCAGTCATGAACTAGCAAAGTCTTCCTTTTTTATACATATCAAAATTACTTTGTTCGTTGAATACAGAGTTCAAGACTTCATGTAACTACTGCGGTCTTCAAACTAACATTTTACGTTAACCAAAATCTTATAGTATTGAAAAAGCAGGTTATTTAATGTAGTTAATACTGTGTAATGTAGAAAAATCAAAATAAGATTTCACATTGATCTAGTGTAATTATTTGACACTTGTCGTTAATGATGGCAAATAGTGAAGGTGGTGATGAGTCAAATTATATAGTTAAAAAGTATTTAAGGAACAATACAGGGGAAGAGTCGGTATCAATGAAAAATTAGCGCAGAACTTTGTGTGGTATTCTGTCCATCTTACATTTGCTATATGTCATTCTGTGTGCAGGTATATGTGCACTATATGAAAGGAAACTCAAGGATTTGAATCCAGCAATGAGAAACATCACCTATGACATCCAAGATCTCTATAATTACATTGATGGCCTTGCTGACTTGAGTGCATTAGTGTAAGTTTCCTTTTATTAACCACTAAATAATTACCAAAAATGCATGTTCTGATTGTTTTCTGCCACCGTCAAACATCCATGGCTAAAATAATTATTGGATCAGTTTGGTCCCCTTTGAGCCCATGAATTGCATGTAGAGGTGACAATTTTAACCCTTATATGTGATAACGAGTTGATTTTGTCATTATTCTAATGCTAACGGGTTTAATTAGTAGGGGTGGCAATCGAGTCATGTTCGTGTTAACCTATTCGGGTTCGCGTATTGGCGGGTTAGTATAGCCTTTACCCAAACACGACCCATTTATTAATCGTGTCAAGAAACTCAACCCTAACCCAGACCTGCATAACACGTGTAACCCATTTGTGACCCGTTTATCCCATTTAAGTAAATAGGTCAAGCAGTGAATAAAGTTGGTACTTTGTTGATTTAACTAGTTTAAATGCAAAAAATTATATAAGGATCTAAAATATGATAAGAATAACATACAAATAACTATGCGACAATTTTCTGAATTACAAACGTCAATTTCATAATATCTAAGGTATAAAATTATAATTCACTCATACTAAGTAAATAACAAAATACATTTAATCCACATCCAACATAAAAACCAGGTTATATATTTTATTTTTAAGATCTTATATACTTAAATGGGTTCACGGGTTGACCTGTTTAACCAAAACACAACCCGTTTATTAAACGGGTTAGACGGGTTGACCCCTTTTTGACCCAAACCTATTTATCCTCAACCCAAACCTGTTTAACTTCGTGTCGGGTTCGTGTCGTTTATCGTGCCGTGTCGAGAATTGCCACCCCTACAAATTAGTACAATTTAAAACTTTAACTGCAAGAGAAATGGGACAAACGGGTGAGAATGTCTAATTTAGAATTATATAATAATATCAGATATGTAATTATGTTTGATATAAGAAAGTTAGCGGCTCAACCCAACCTCAACCCGTTTTGACCTGCCATATAAGGTTTGTTCGTTTTGACATGTAACTCTACCCGTTCGACCTGCCCATTTTGCTGCCTGAGTTTCTCATTATGCATTTGTTAAATTGACGAAACACAGATTGTGGATGGGTTTTTTTATTAATTTTCTCAAATGACAAACTCAGATTCATGCTTCATTGGAGCAAAGTCTCAAACTTTTATCTAATCGGTTATATGTTTGATGACACTATAATAATAACCATGTATTATAACCGCCAAGTTATCCTCGGTTATTTGTGTTTGTACCAATGCATTTTAAGCCGTTCAAGCTTTTTCCAAGTTTTCTTGAGCTCTTGAGGATCTTTCCTTTTTTTTTTTTTTTTTTAAAAAAAAAAAAAATCTAAACCATAGATTAAAAATGAAACTGAAACTTACTTACGCTAAATAAACTAATATGTTGTTTTGGTTTTGTTTTGCAGTTATGATCACTCTATTCAGGCATACCTCCCGAATGACCGACAATGGATAAAAAACAGAATGTTCAACCACCTGAGGAAATTGGCTCATTGATGTTGCGTTTGAAGTCTTTTTCGAAGGCACAAGGTTCTTGCTCCATTAATGTGAATGTGTGATATGACGTTCTAATTATCATCAATGCCTGAATATTGTGGTTTCAAATGGGCATTAACTTTATAGTAAGCTGTATCATACTTTGTACTTTTGGCATTGACGATAACTTAAATGCTGTATGATTTGGTAAAACTTATCAAAAGACTTCTTTTAGGATGCTTTTTCTGCTATGGTAAGGTTATTCGTATAACAATAGAGTTACAGAGGGAAAACAAATCTTCTTTAATTTACATATATATACCATTAAACCTCTTGCCTTTCCTTTAATGGGAGTAGTTGCAAATTGTCACTGTTTGTTTCAAGATCTGCATTTTTGGATTCTGACTGCAAAATCTCTGATGGATTTGGTGTGTCCAAACGACCGGTATTAGGGACAAGAAAAATGAAACACAATGTTACAAGTCTCATAATGCTCTTAATGAATGTCACAAGCCATAAGTTTCTGAAGTCGGTTCTTGTGACATGAAACACTTGAAGAACTATCGCGCCACCCCACTTGGAAGAAAGTGAACCGAGGCTATCAATGCTCATTAACAAAGCAAAAAATGTGCCTTCGAGGCCTATTGGGCATAAACTTGTGCTTAATACGACCATAGGCATCCACCTAACCCTTGTCACAATATGGGTTACACATTCTTCGAAGACCACAAAAAGGTAATCAGGAATCCCGAGAACAAGGTTCCACCTCAAGATGAATATGAGATCAAGAAACCCAGAGAGCGCGTACACAAGTTGAGCAAAAAATAACAATTTTCGAAATGGGTGGTCTTTGAGGAGTTTGTGGTAGATTAGGACTCCAACAATGGAAGCACATGCTCCAATTGCTCGAATCATTCCGACTAATTCCTGCAGAGTGTTTGGCCATTTTCATCATCAAACATACATAACCGCGCACACGCACACACACAAAACTAGTTTAAAGCATGATCTATGACTCCGGGTCACGTAGATATGACCCGTATTGTGCAAACAATTTACCTCCGAAAATGCGGGACCAGCTTTGGAGTCAGTGTACCAATAAAAGTGGCCTTCATGGGTGCTAAAACTAAGAGCTATGGAAAGGTACATGTAAAGAGTTGGCTTCCAAACTTGTGGGATTTGGATCGTATCATACATGCCTTTTAGTGCTCCTCCCAGATTATCTATTGCCTGAGATTCGATACGAAGGAGATTATTTAGTTATTGCGTTTACAGAATGCACAGAATCACAAAAATATTTTTGCAAACAATCTGATAAAAATGATTCATTTGCATTTTGTAGAGACAATATGACCAGACAAGTCAAGATGCAAAAAAAAACTAACCTGTTTTTTCTTGATAGAGGAGTCATGATCAGTTGTTTTCTTCTCATAGATGACAAATCCTAAAAGTATTTGTGATGATGCTGGAATTGCCAAAAGCCCCAAAGCGATCTTTAGACAATAACAAAAAAGAAAAAAACGCGTTAATTGCGCAAAAAAAATGTCAGGTTGTGATTTTCTTATCATCTAATTGCCAAGCTAGTGCGATGGTCATGAATTCGTAATTTTAGTTTTGGTGATCATTCAAATTTCTGTTTAGTTCAAAGGCGGTGTATGTTTAGTTTTCCTTGGATACTCGTTTTGAAATCTGATAATGATTTTTATTTTTTCAGACATACACAGATCCCATATATTCCCAGACTCATAATAGTATCACGCTATCACCCATCCAGAAATAGTAGAGACAGCTTAGTTTAACTATTTACAGAACACAAAATGCTAGCAAAGTCAAGCATTATTCTGTCTATTCAGCAAGTTAGAAGATCGCTGACTACAATCTGTATCCAAAACTTCGAATAGCCAAATTTCAGATACCTAAAATATCCTATATCCAGAATTTCTAATGGGAACTTTGGATAATCAGATCGAATGTTCGGGTTCAAAGATTTTGAATCCCCGTTTCTAATGACCTACTAATCAGATTTTGAACCCCTGTTCTTAATGACCTATACCGGGTTCAAAGATTTTGCATCTTTGAACCCGTGCTCTTAATGACCTACTCGACAAATAAAACTAGCTTCTCATTATTGATAAACTTTTAACTACCTTGAACAACTACTTCATTACAACATTAGTTTTGCTACCTATTGTTATATTTTTATAATATTATATTTAAAAAAATAAAAAGTTTTGTCTTCTAAAATATTCCAATCTAAACTTATTTATATTTGCACTTTAATATCTTTATTTATACTGTTTTACAGTTTTGTTTTGTTACCAATATAAAAGATTAAAAGGATATATTCTCATTTCTTTTTCTTTTTCTTTTCTTCTGATTTGATCAATGTAAGAAACTTCAAAAATAAAATATTAAGATAATCATCTCCAAATGTATCAAAGTAATCACTTTATTTTTTTATGTACTTAATTTTTTTTCCTTCCTATTGTATGACTAAATTTTTAAAACTACCGATTGTATGTATCGTTTTAAAAGTTGGATACATCTAGAAATACAAAAGGTGGTTTTGAAAGTTTAGTCATACAACAGAACAAAAAAAATTAAGTACAAAAATAAAATAAAAATGATTAGTTGAATACATCTAAAAATGATTATTCTTAAAATATTTAACATCCATCCCACGCCTTGTTTACTAAATATTCAAAGCATTTACACCACATCTTTAACTGGAAATATACATAAGCCTATATTATATATTATATATTTATATATTTTTACTAAGAATATATTTTTAATTCTTAAAATGTTAAAATAAGAAGCAAACTAGTATAGGTCTTACTATTTTCTTATGAGATTAATACTAGTATACTTTCTTTTGTTCTTATTATACGAAATATTTCATCTTTCAAGATATTCTGAACCAAAACTTGTTAGATGATAGGTTAAGGCCCACGCTTAATTGTGGGCTTAGTGTCCATTAGGTAATTAGGTTTGGATTAATTGTTTGGTAATCTATGTTATCACTAAAAATGCACATTTAATCCTACTTGTGTAATCACAAAAATACATTCAATAATAATAAGTATTTTTTTTCAACAAAACTAACTTGAGGGCCAAGATGATGAACAAAGAAGCCACTCGTAGCGTAACCAATGAGTGCGCCGGCCGAAGAGCACACCCCACATAAGCTTTGCATGTCCGGAGCCAAAGATTTAAACTCAATGCTATTTCTTGCAATGCAAGCATCAATTGTTACGTCCGCTATAGCCATCCCAGCCGCGATAGCTATCAAACACCACAAAGCCGTAGCTACTCCCACTCTTGTACCACCTTCTGCCACTATAGTAGCAGCCACAATCCCAACAACTCCTGCTATAATAAAATATGGACGTCTTTTGTACCCCATTACTGGAAAGACATCAGTCATGAGGCCCCATACAGGCTTCATGACCCATGGAATATGGTACAACCCTATAAAGAGCTGGACTCTAGAGGGTTGTACTTTTTGCACGTCTTTCCAGTAATAGTCTGTAACGACTTTAAAAAATGAGGCTGAGAAACCTTGACTTAACCCGTATATAAGAAATATACCAAGTATGAAGGATGGGTTGAGTTCGGAAGATAGCATTTTGAGCCATTGGAATGGTTGGAGTATTAGTGAAGTTATCGGGTTTGGATGTTTTGTGGCGGTTTCTGGTGGTTGTTCGTGGTGTTGAGGTTTTGGTTCAATGAGATTTTGGGTCTCAAAGCTGGACATTTTGAGATCTGATCCACCAAAATATGTTGGCTCAGGAAGCCTTCAAGAGGTGTCATAGGAAAGATATTTAATTATCTGAATAAGTTCTTTATTAATTAGTTTGGGATTATGGGAAGGAGGAAATGGCCTACTTGCTTGAAAAAATATTCATTCTGAATATAAAAATTAAACCTTAATGTTAGACTTTACCATATATAGCTTTGGGTGTCTAGTTGTGTGCTTTTGATTAGACTTTACCATAAGAAAAAATGTAAAAAGTACAAAAAGTACAAATAATAATAAAAAAGTACAAAACGTCTTTCGTTTGAATACGTGTTTAATTTTGGGTGGGCTGGTCAGTGGTTCTTGTGGCACCATTTTAGACGTTGGGTTAAAACTTGACCACAAGGGACTTCAAAAAGATTTTAAAATATTCATCAAACTTTAGAGTATTTTATTCACATCAAAAAACACACTCACTCATTTTGTATCTCAGAGCACAAGGTATGGTCTTTATTTAACATGCCAAACACAAAATTTTGACAAATAACATGCCAACTATCATACCATGCGATAAGCCATTTACATGCTAAAATGGTTTGAGTTCTTAGAGTGGCTCAATGCCAAATGAAACTTGTGTGTGTTTTTTTGTCTTTTTGTCTTTTTGTTTTGTATTGTGGTGGGTGGGTATTTTTAGTGGGGTATTTTGTGGGACCCAATAACATGTTAGTGGTGTGTTATGAGGAGGTGTTTGAGTTATTGGTGTGTTATTTGGAAGTGTATGATGTGGCGAGGTGGCATACCAATAACGTGTTATTGGTATTCTTGCATACCTCGTCTTCTCGATGTCATATTAAACTTTCTCTCTCTTACTTTTCACTCACACTCTCACTCATCATTCACATTTATCAATCACACCACACCACCCCACCTTTTAATTAAATCATATTTTATACAAATATACTCCACTAAAGAGTTTTTTTTTTTTTTTTTTTTTTTTTTTTTTTAGATTAAAAGACTTATAAATATATGTGGGGTTCATGTCCATATGAGCCACTTATTAGAGAAGAGTTAATATTTCATGCACTGTGGATATAAAAGAAGTAAGAGAAAATAAGTGGGTCTTACTTAAAAAAAAATACTATTAAATTATTGGAGCAATTGCATATATACCTACTAAAACTTGCATATTTGCATATATACCCAAACTATGCTTAAAATGCATTGTACATCATGCAATAAAAACTTGTATTATGAGGAAATATGCAAGTTTTTAAGTTTTAGTGGGTATATATGCAATTCCCCTTAAATTATTTGTGGACTCAATCTCTTAGCTAAGGTAAAAAGAAACACCCCCTAACTATCTCACACACACTCACAAACAAACAATATATATAATAATGCACGGAAACCAAGTGGTGACCGACTCACCATTGTGAAGCTTTTTTAGCTTAACTCACACATGAAGATCAACACCCACAATGGTGCTCACTCGTGAGTGAGGGTCTCACGCTATTGATTTGAGCAATCTTATCTTCAACCTTAACTACCCATCTTATTCTCCTAACCTTTCATCTGCAACCCCTAACCTCATTAACCCTCTTCATCAGCCATGTTCATCGTGTTAACGATCTGTTGTGTCATCGCTTCGATCAACGCTACCGGTGCCCCATTGAACTTGAAGTAAATCTATATCCTATGATCTACCTCTCAAACAAATTAGATGGGTCTAGTGGTATATGAGTTGCTCACTAACCTAGAGGTTGTGGGTTTAAGTCTTGCTTAATTCATTTGTGAGATAGGGGGCATAAGGTGTAAAAAAATTATCATTCAAAAAAAATTAAAATAAAAATAAAAATTAGATGGAGTATAATTTATTTTGAATTACAACCTAACATTTTTATCTAATATTTTGATATCACTAATATATGGATCTCATATATAAAAGTCAAAAATCTTAAAGTAGTTTTGGATTCATCAAATGGGTGTTGATAAGTTGATTTCAAGCTTACCCAATTAATAAAAATGGTTTTCAGATGTTAAAAATGTTAATGTTATTAAATATTAAAATGTTATTGAGGGGCACAATCATCATTTCATGTTGCTGGTGGACTTTCATATAGTTGAGAAAAGAAACATCATTTGCCTGCTTTCGTTCTCTCATTCGTAGCTTATTCTACTTTTTCCATTGACGGACTCACATGTATACCGGATGTGACATGGGCTACACTCGATTTTAGATCACGAAATGCAAAAATATTTCAAAACTGTCATTTTTGTGGTATGTGTAACCCCTAATTTTTTCTTAGATCTTGCGTTTTACTACAGAAGCTTTAGTTAGCGACGTTTTTGTCAAGAACATCCTCTTAAAAATTCCTATCCGTCATAACTTGCTTCACAAAAACATTTTTATCTAACAAGATACTATATTGAAACAACACTTAATGCTAAAAAAAAAAAGGAAACGAGCCCGAAGTGATTGATGTAGGGAAGTTTTATACTTTTTATTAGCAAAACAATTTATCCTAGATTGGGTGGTTGGAGGAAAAATTGGTTCAATGTTTTTTTTCTTTTTTCTTTTCTTTTTTCCATCAACAAAATGACCGTTATATCCATATTAACCTCATATAGTGATATTATATGACTTTTATTTTATTTTCTTGTGTTTCATCATCTGCAAATCATGGCTAATTACAAGGTTTTAATCTATTAACAATGTCCGTTGCTGATTTACTACTTTTTGAAAATATTGTCGTTCTTTGATTTAGATGAACGAAGAAGATTTATTGCAAATTTACACTTCGAAAATTATTTTATGATAATTAGAGTTAATTACAAAATTTATCTGTGTGATTTCACATAATCGCACATTTCGTCTTTTTTTAACGTTTCTTGCACCATCCATCCATGCAGTTGCAAAATCATGCAATGTTAGTCCTTTTGACCAACTTTCTTTAGTCTTTGGGTGTGTTTGGCGCAGAGCTTTTTGAAGCATTTAGGAGCGGTGAGCAGCGAGCGTTGAGCGTTGTGATTTTTAATGTTTGTTTGGCAAGTAGCAATTAGCTTTACCAATTTTTTCGGAAAACTCATTTTCCAATGCTCTATAAAGTAGCATTTAGGAGCTTTGAAGTTTAAGAATTGCTTTACACATTATAATTACAAATACAATTCGTTACTAAACGTTTTATAAAAATCATTCTTACTCACACGACACAACACATTCGCTTCATCGCCATCTTCTGTTTCTTCTACAATTTATTTTTACCAAACACACCCTTTATCGTTAAGTCCCTCACAATCTAAACAAGTGAGGGCATTTTCGTCTTTTCGCATTCTTCATCTTCGACCTCCGTCATTATACTCTCATCTTTTTTTCTTGGTAAAAGAGTGAATTATATATTACTCATCAAGAATATATACAAAACACTCAGCAGGGCCATAAATGTGCTAAGACAATCCATAGCTACCATTAACATGCTGCGTAGAGCTAGATTCACAAACACACACATTACTTTAAAGAAACTTTACCAAAATCAAAACTCAAAATCTAAATTATTTAAAAAACAAGAATACAGTAGTAATAGTCCTACATCTCAACACTCATATGCGTTTCATTTCCCCAAGAATGAAACATAAAACAACATAAGGGTGCGTTTGGTTCGCAGTATGTTTTGAAAGGAATTGTAATCTATCAAAGGAATTGTAATTTGAATGAATTGTAATTCAAAGGGTTTGAATGTGTTGTAATTGTAATGTGTTGGAATTGTACTTAATGTATTCTGTCACAATGTTTGGTTGGATCTCCACGTAATTTAATTAAAAAAAACTTAATAATAATAATAATAATAATAACTATTATTATTAAATAATATTAACATAATAATAATAAATATTATTATTATTATTATTATTATTATTTTATTTTTATTATTATTATTATATAATATTATTATAATAATAAATATTATTATTATTATATTATTTTACTATTATTATTACTATTAATATTTAAAAATTATTATTATAATAAATACTTATTATTATTAGTATTATTATATAAATATTATTATTTTAATATTTATATTAAATATTTATATTAAATATTTATTATTATTATTATATTATAATTATTGTATTTTATTATTTTACGATTATTATTATAATAAATATTTATAACTATTATAATAATAATTATTATTAATATATTTTATTATTATATAAATAATTATTATTAAAACTATTATTATTATTATTATTATATAAATATTATTATTTAATATTTTTATAAAATATTTATTATTATTATTATTATATTATTATTATTTCATTTTATTATTATTATTATTATATAATATTTATTATTATTACTATTATTATTATTATTATTATTATATAAATATCATTATTTTAGTAATAATAATAATAATAATAATAATAATAATAATAATAATAATAATAATAATAATAATAATAATAAAATTCAATTACGACGTAATTCAAAACTTTCCATCCAACATCCTATGTAATCTGAATTCCCTCCTTTGATGTAATTGTAATTGTTGAATTACAATTACAACGCAAACCAAACAGCCTACGTAATGTAATTTGAATTACAATTTCATCAATTCTGCGAATCAAACAGACTACGTAATGTAATCAAATTACAATTACATCCAATTACGGCGGATTACGACGAACCAAACAGCCCCTAAAAGTTCCTTAAATACAAAAAAATAAAATGAAAATGACTTTGTTATATCTTTCATTTATAAGACCCGATCTAAACAAGAAAACCTTGGTAGTAATTATAAATCTTCAAATAATGGCATGATTGTATCTTTCAGTTAAAGACCCAATATAAACAAGCCAAAAACCCATACACAGTTATTCACAATCGAACCTGATGACGTATAGTCTATATCCGGGTCACGGACCCGCCCAAAACCCAATACTGATAAGCCCAGCATGAGCTGGGCTACGCTGATAAGCGTTTAGGCACACGAAGGCCCAACTACGAATCTATTTACGGAATAGATATCGGATATCTCTTAATTAAGGAGATAATCATTCCCCAACCGACTTAGGCGGGATACGCGAAGGTTGAGGAACACGGAACCAACAAGGATTTCGTGCGTATATAAAGGGAATTACATCCTCGCTTAAGGTACGATCTAAGAACCCTAATTCTCCTTAAACCCTAAACCAATTACTTACTCTCACGGGAGGATAATCGTGGGAAACAATCCCACAGTAAGCCTAATCTGTCTTTTGTCTCTTAGTGCGCGGTCTCAAGCAACAATTCTCAATTGGTACGAGAGCGGAGCTTCAAACAAGGAACGCCCAACTTTGTATCAACAAGTGGCGCCATCCATGGGACCCTACACTAAGAACCAAGACTAGAATGACGGCATGGAAATCGCGATCGTAGTCGACCTTATGGGAAAGAAGTCGCAAAGCGGACTAACTCCCAAGCACCTGGGACAACCAATACCGCTAAAAATAAGGGATCGTGCCAAGACTTGATCTTCCTCCGGTGGAACCGCTCGGAACAACCCAAGCCACTACAACCACCACGAGTGGAGTAGACCCATCACAAGACCGCCCTTACTACTCCCTTTCAATCGGTGCTAGAAACCGACCGACAAAGGTACCGATGCACCGATGAAATAAGGGTGTAGTAATAGAAACAAACACACTCGCTCTTGAGGGGTCGCACTGTAGCCGGCACCGTAAGATTTCGTATCCCAAAACTACGAAACATTAACCGCCTCATGCAAGAGGAAGAGAAGAAGAGATCGGTCGGAACTTGAAAGCCCGACTCAATTTCGATTCTGAATACGAGACTTCCCCACCGCCGCCGAAAGAGAAGCGCGGAGAGACAAACCCGACCCCAAAGATTCAATGAATCGGGAGGAGAATCGAGGATGATGAGACATCTCACCGCATCATCCGAGTGAGAGTGATGAAGATGAAAAGCGTACCAATGTCCACACCGCACTTGGTAGCCGCAGAATCCAAGATGATGGGACGACGCTATTCCCCAGTGAAAGTCCTCCGAGTACAAACTCGAGGGACGATCGCAAGCGCCGAAAGAGGGAAAATTGTCCTCGAAAATTCCTCGACAACGAGGATAGCGAAACCGACACCGGAAGTCCAAAATGATATAATGACCGTGAGGATGAAGATATATCCTCCCTTGGCGCCGCAAAGGTGGATGCGTTTACTCGGCGCATTAGTGACTTCTCGTAGCAAAAGAAGGCGCACCGCCAACGTAAAGACCTATGATGGAACATGTGACCACGATGATCACCTCAAAATTTTGAATCACCGCGACAATTGAAAATTGGCCACACGTGTGGTGCCACATGTTCAACTCCACACTAGTGGGAAACGCGCTGAATCGGTTCAAGAAGCTTCCACGCAGAAGCATCAATGGCTTTGAGGAATTGAGAAAGGCGTTTCGCCTAAACTTTACTCGAGAGGAAGAAGTGCGCTAAAAATCTGTCGAGCTCGCCAGGTAAAGCAACCCAAGGAGAATCTACAAGTTTATTCATGGAACGCTTCAAAGATGAATGCATGCAAGTTAAAGCATGCCCCAAGTATTGAAGATCTCGGTTTCATGAACGGATTAATAATCCGTAACTCATCAAGAGGTTGAACGACAAGATTCACGAAACCTTTGATGAAATCATGAAACGCCTCGGTCCTTCGTCTGGGGAGAAGCCGCCATGGATAGCAAAAGGAACTACTCGAATTACCGGTCACAGGAACAACACGGGAGACAATCCAATGACCGGTAGTAACCGTAATAGTTGCTATCGCAGCCGTGGGAGCGGGAGGATAATGACAGATACACCCGTGATCAAGACCCCAAAGGAAATACTCGCAATGTAAGGTGCGAATTTTCCAAGACCGCCGCAGATGCGCACCCTGAGGATCGGCGACCGGGAATGGATTCGTGATTACCATGCACGTAAGGGCCATACCACTAACGAATGTGTCCAATCACGCCCACTCATCGACAAGATGGTTAAAGAGGGTAGATTGGACCACTTGGTCAAAAACATTAAAGAGGAAAGGATAGACAAAGAGTGGAAACAAGAAGGATACACCCAAAGACAAGGCCGACACGATCTACATGATACAATCATGGCGGGATCACTAGACGTAAGGTTAGCCAGAGTTTTCCGAAGAAGCAAAATCTCTTTCCTACTCTAATCTGCGGACAACGCAGTAGTAGAGCCACTCACCATTGAGATTAATGCGGAGGTCACGACATTCACCGCATGTACGCCGATGGTGGAGCATCGGCGAACATCATGTATGAGCACCGCTTCAAACGATCGCGGCTCGAAATACGCAACCGCTTAAGCCCTGGCCGAACGGCGCTAATCGGTTTCACGGGTGAAAGATATTGCCCATGGGCAACTACGATTACCAACAAGATTGGCAATGTAGAACACTCGCGGCAGCTTGGATGGAGTTTATGGTGATCAAATCCCTTCGCCATACAATGGCATTATCGGAGACCCGGATATCGACCATGCGCGCAGTGCCATCAACAAGACGGGATGCTTAAATTCCCAATGAAAGGGGCATTCTTACTCTTTACAATGCCACGGTGCGAATAGAGAATGTAACACGGTTACATGCGAAACGGCACCGATCCTGCAATGTAGCACCACCAAAGTCCCAAACCCAAGCTTGCAATTCACCCGAATACCGGAACAGAAATAGCCATCTGAGGGTCATTGTCGGACAACGGCAAAGCAAATGTGTCGCGCTCTTGCAAAAAACTTGGACATTTTGCATGGGAGCCAAAACACATGACAGGGTGCCACGCCAATCACGAGCATGAACCGAGAATCCGACAAGGGTATTTTACCAATACACCGTAAGCGCGACCAAGCCCCGTAGCGCGCAAGCAATTCTGGCAGAGGTACAAAAACTGGTGGATGCGGGAATTATGCGTGAAGTCTACTACCATGACTGGCTTTCTAACCCAGTAATGGTCAAAAAGAGCGACGACAGCTGGCGAATGTGCGTAGACTTCACCAATCTTAATAAAGCATGTCCACAAGACTGCTATCCATTACCAGAGATAGACTGGAAAATAGAGTCCTTGTGCGGATATCCATTAAAGTGTTTCCTCGACGCATACAAGGGATATCACCAAATACAGATGGCTAAGGAAGACGAGGAAAAAACAGCCTTTCACACAAGCCAAGCGCATCTTTATACAAAATGCCCTTTGGCTTGAAGAATGCGGGCGCTACCTATCAGCGGTTAGTAGATAATGCTTTCAAAAAACAGGTGGGTCGCAACCTGGAAGTCTATGTGGATGACTTGGTCATAAAGAGCTATACTGAAGATGAGCTTGTGTGCGACATAGAGGAAACGTTCAAGACTCTACGAGAGATTAACATGAAGCTAAATCTGAAGAAGTGCACTTTCGGCGCTACTGAAGGCATGTTCCTAGGATACCTAATAGAGCCTGACGGTATAAAACCTTGTCCAGAAAAGACAAAGGCGGTCATCGAACTTCCTTCACCGCAAGACGTCAAGGAAGTCCAATCTCTCAACGAAAAGCTGGCCGGCCTAAACAGGTTCCTATCCAAGTCGTGAGAAAATCCTTACCTCTTTTCAAAACACTCAAGAAGTGTATAAAAAAGGGTGATTTTCGGTGGACCACGGAGGCGGAAGAAGCCTTCACTCAGCTCAAACAGCATCTAGCAACGCTCCCAACACTTGTCGCACCCCGACCAGGGGAAGAACTAATCATGTATTTATCAGCAACTCATGGAGCGGTCGGTAGAAGTTACTAATAGATAGGGATTCAAGACAAACCCTATCTACTTTGTAAGCAAAGCGCTTAAGAAGACGGAGATGAACTATAGTGCCATGGAAAAATTAGTTCGGCATTGGTGTTTCTTTGCGCGATTACGCAGTACTTCCAAGCGCACTGATAGCGGTAATCACGCATCAACCGATCAAGCGGATCATCTCCAAACCCGATGCGTCGGCCGGCTCTAGAAATGGAGTGTATTGCTAGGTGAACACAACATCTTTACGCACCACGCACCGCAATCAAAGGACGATTATGGCGAGACTTCATCATCGAGAAGCCGACAATCGACGAGGTACCCGCACCAAGTAAAGTACTACAAGATCCATGGATCTTGTTTACGATGGATCCTCATGCGTGGACGGGTCGAGTCGGCCTCATTCTCACAAATCCGTAGGAATGGAATTCACTTACGCATCGCGCTTTGAATTTACATCGACAAACAATGAGGCGTAATATGAAGCTCTAATCGCGGACTGCGCATTGCAAACTCGAATGGGTGTACGTAACACGAAGCAAATGTGGATTCCCGGCTAGTAGCCAACCACGTGTTGGGCGAATACGTGGCTAAAGAAGAGAATATGATTCAGTATCTCGACAAGACCAAGACACTGATTAAAGGCTTTGATAGATTTACCATCAAGCAAGTTCCTAGAGGAGAAAACCGCAAGGCAGATGCACTAAGCAAAATCGCCTCGACAAGCTTCGCACACCTGTCAAAGCAAGTGCTGGTAGAAACACTCAAAAGCAAATCCATATCAGAGATGGAAGTCTCCACAGTAATAGAGGAGGAAGGTCCTACATGGATGACACCGATAACGGAATTCCTAAACAAAGGAATGTTACCCCAAGAGCGTATGGAAGCTCGCAGGATACGACGCACCGCACAAAGATTCGAACTTGAGACAACATACCGCATCGACGCTCCTTCCTTCAACCATGGCTCTACCGTAGGACCACTACAAGCAAATTACGTGCGGCGAGAAATCCATGAAGGTTCATGCAAAGATGCACTCGGGACCACGGTCCGCTGTGGCGCGCCATGAGATCGTGGTACTCTCGGCCAACCATGCACCGCGATGCGCGGGACTTAATAAGGAAGTGCAACGATTGCCAAGTTCATCGACCCGTCCCGCGCCAACCACAAAGACGAGCTAACACCAATCACATCCCCATGGCCATTCTACAAGTGGGGTATCGACATTGCGGGACCTTTTCCAACCGCAATGGGAGGGTTAAAATTCCTCATAGTCGCCATAGACTACTTCACTAAGTGGATCGAAGCAAAAGCAGTGGTAACAATCACTGGCAACCAAGTGAAACGCTTCTTCTGGGAAAACATTGTATGCCGCTTCGGTTTACCTGGCGAAATCATCTCGGACAACGGGAAACAATTTTGCGAAAACCGTTACAAGGATTGGTGCGAGAAGTTGAACATCACACAGCACTTCGCATCAGTTAAACACCCACAAACCAATGGCTTAGTAGAGCGCGCAAATCGCAGCCTGGGTGAAGGAATTAAAGCACGCCTGGATAGACACAAAGGAAGATGGGTGGAAGAGCTCTCACATGTTTTGTGGGCGCACCGCACCTCAATAAAACCAAAGACGGAGATACCCCTTTCACTAGTCTATGGGATGAAGCCGTCATACCGCCGAAATTGAATGCCAACTATTCGCACCACGAAATTAGCGTGGCAACCAATGACGACGAACGACGATTGATTTGGACTGCTTTGGAAGAAAGGCGCGAACGCGCATCTATAAGGGAGGAAAAATCAAAGTCAAAGATGAAAGGATACTATGACACCAAAGTACGCAATGTCTCCTTCGCACTGTGTGATTTCGCTCTACGCTAAATGATGCGAGCCACGCAGAAGACACGGCAAACTCGGACCAAAGTGGGAAGGACCCTACGAGGTTATCAAGCCTCGTGAACGGCTCGTACAAGTTACGAAGCTTGGATGGCAAAGAGCTGCACAAGACATGGAACATCTGCAACCTCAAGAGGTGCTACCTATAGGAGTGGCCATGGCCCGACGTACCAACGCTCAGGCACTTTACCAAAGTACCTATAAAACATCTATGTATTTACTTTTTGTTTCCTTAGTATAATATCTTATTTTTTTTCTCACAAACACTTGCAAGTATTAATAAAACGTTGCGGTTTCTAGCTAACTCCGTGACACACTTAAATTTGTTATTTCCATATACTGTATGTCTTAACAAATTTCTATTTTCCGCCTACATGGCGCGCATGCAATAAATACACCTACGAGGGTAAAAGGATAAGTTAACCTACTAAACAACTTGTTGAGTAAGAGGGTTGCAAACCCATCAACACCGGATCATGTATCCTTGTTAAACACCTTGTTCACAAGACGTTGGAATAAGTTTTGTGCGCATCCCACGACGGTTGCGCAACAGCGCATATGGTCCACGTTTAACAACTTAGGCTTCAAGACACTTGATTCCTTAAATGTGATATTTACAGTACGCTGCATATCATAACATACACGACTATGATAAAAAACATAGAAATTATTTCTCAATTATATTATAATCTTCATACATGATTATGGATTATTTGCGCTGACGTACATATTTGATTTCCCGGCAACGAATATATTTTTTATGCAAAGATAAGTATGAACATTACAAGTTACAATACTACTCACATACACTTAGCAAAAGAAGATTTTTTATAGCTACAAGTTCTTACACAAGGATGGTTACTTCAAAAAGTACAACTATGACAACGCGTAATCGATGAGCTACCCACACGGGTTACAGTATCTTTTGCCTCGTCAAGCCTCTTCAACAAGTCTGAGTCTTGACGCGACACGGTGGCAACGCTCACGGGCACTCCATCAGATCTTGGAAGGTGAGTTGCACCAACCCCGCACATAACAACTTTACCCTTAATACCTTCCCTTTCAGCAAGTCGGGTAGCATGCGCTTCCAATACTTCCTTTAAGGACATTTCTTTCTCTAGAGCAAAGGGATTCAACATGTCCTTAGGGCGAGCAAAAACAGGTACCTGCAGCTGAGAGACATTAGGCTTAAGATAATAGTCCGGTTGCGCTTCTGCATCCTCAGTACGATGGCGCGCTAAGGTCAATCCTTCCATCATAGCGGTTATAGGATAATCCTGGTCACGCTCCATTTCCGCAATCATGGGAAGCTCTAAAGTCTTCATGTTATTCATAGCAGCAACCAGGGTCTCATAAGACTGCGCATCATACCTAGGAACCTTGTCAATAGGAACCTTTAGCAAGTCGGCCTCCTGCAGCGCCTCTATCGCCTCTGATTTTCCTCTCGCCAAGGCACATTGGACTACATTACCAAATTTGCCCACCACCTCCTGGACTCTAGAGTACTCGGTAGCAATGAGACGCAGACCATGGCCGATAAGCCACCCACGCCGAGATGGTAGACATTAGATGAGGATATAATTCCTCATCATACTCCAAAGTAAGCTTCCGTAGCTTGCTCTTGTGCCTCCGAGCACCGCCACCGTCGCACCAAAATCTTCCAACTGCGAGGTTAATTCGTCCTTATTCTTCTCCAGATACTGTAGGGCCCAGAGAATAGAAGCCTTATACCCTGCCGCCTCTGTACGCTCTTGGCCTATTTGGCCCATCAGCGCCATTTTCTCCTCGGCCTGTTTCTGTGCATACACGCTCAAACTCTCTACTTCAGCTCTGGCACTAGCCAACTGCGCCTCTAACAAAGAAATCTTCTCATCTTTCTGAGCACCTTGGCTGCTTTCACCAGCTATACATACCCTTAGCTTCTCAACTGTTGCAGCTTGGTGCGCAGACACCTGTACTAACTCCTCCACTAATTGACCCACTGATGCAACCCCAGTAGGTAAATCTTCATCTTTTTGGCTGAGTGGCTCGGGCGACAGGACTATCCTTGGGGAGATTCGCGCAACTCGCTCAAACCCGCACACGCGCATGTAGTATTATCGTTCCCATTTACGCTGATAAAAAAAAAAAACAAAGAAAAAAGAAGAAAGAGAAGCGCATCCACTTACTGTGGGCTAGCAACGTCAGCAGACGGGTGCGATGAGGCAACATCACTGGTGGATGATTCCACAGTAAGGATCACTGGGCGTTTCTTCCTTGAAGTACTCGCGCCATCCTCTCCGACGGATCTCTTGCGCTTTAACCCAGGCTCCGACTCCTCTTCTTCTTCTTCATCCATAGGTTGCGCCACGGCTACAGGTGGTGGCTGCGCTATGGAAGAAGGCACCTTGGGGCTAGGCATACTTTGCAGTGGTGTCGCCTCCATTGCAACAGAGGAACTAGTACCTGCTTCCCCCATATTCATCTCCATGACATGACCTGCAGTGGCCGCTAGTATAGCTTCCTCTCCTTCTTTTAGGGGACGTACCCCTGTCCTTACCTCAACGGGCTTCGCTAGCTGCACCACGGTAAATAGATCCATTTCTGCGCAATACATGACAACAAATAACACAGGTTATATAATGCGAGAAAAGCACAGAAAATTCTTACATTAAGGACAAAAGGAGCTGCGAGGAATGAGTACCCACCCTGGCCATTAGCGCCCAAAAAGATTGGCATTTCATCCGGCATACCAAAATAATTACGGCTGATGCCCATGTGCACCAAAAATTCCTCAGGATAGGAACTAATGGGGATGCGGTTTGCGTTAATCGCCCGCATCCTCGCCTATATATGATCCCTGACGGGCACTCATCCCTCGGCAATGTTCCGCGGGTATAAAAGTCATGGCGCCATGGAAAACATGTGTCGTCTACCCAGAAAAACGACTCTCTCCAGTTTCTAAGTGCATCTACTTTCTCAGTATAACACTGAAATCGGCCGGCACGCTTAGCAAAAGATATCCACCCATGTGACCATGTCGTATGATAAAAGACACGGAATAGGTGGATGGTTGGATTAACCGCCAGCAAACGGCAGTTCACCTCAAAGTTAGTAATTTTAGCCGCACCAATACAATGCAGCTGGGATATGTGCAACTCGTAATAATTTAAAACATCGCACATAAATCGGGATAAGGGCACGCGTTGATTGGCAAATTCAAAGAATCGTGTGTATACTCCTATTTTCCCTATGGGGAAGTCCGCAATAGACGCTTGTGCACCCGGAACAACCGGATGTACGTCCAGCGGTATAAAGTAATCCGAAGTGAACTCTAGAAGATCACTTTCGGCGAGGTTGGAGGTGAATTCAGACAACTGCTTGACCATGATATTGTTTTTACAAAGCGCACGCGCGGTTACCTTTTAAATACAATGTTTTTCTGGATTGAAGTTTGATGTCTTGTTAGCAATGGTGGATGTAGTTTTTTACGGTGAGAAACGAAAGGGAAATGACCTAAGAGTTTATATAATTCTTCTCGCCCACCCGATGAGTGACACATGGACCGCACTACTACTAATAGTGTGGCTGAGATTGCTTGATGGGACGTCACAGCAGTAACTTTCCCCCGATTTACGAGGAACCCATTTTCTAATCCTATGTCTAGATACAATGTATGGGTAGCTATATTTTTCCGGCTTCTTGGCTACGCTCGAGGTTTTTGTCGACTACGGTTATTAGTCTAGCATCCGCAGCTAGTCACTACGCATACTAGACTGGGGACATGATGACGATAGTCTATATCCGGGTCACGGACCCGCCAAAACCCAATCTTGATAAGCCCAAGATGAGTCGGGCTACGATAAGCGTTTAGGCCCACGAAGGCCCACCTACGAATCTATTTACGGAATAGATATCGGATATCTCTTAATTAAGGAGATAATCATTCCCAACCGACTTAGGCGGATACGCGAAGGTTGAGAAACACGGAACCAACAAGGATTCCGTGCGTATATAAAGGAATTACATCCCTCGTTTAAGGTACGATCTAAGAACCCTAATTCTCCTTAAACCCTAAACCGATTACTTACTCTCACGCCGGAGGATAATCGTGGGAAACAATCCCACGGTAAGCCTAACGGTGTCTTTTGTCTCTTAGTGCGCAGGTCTCAAGCAACAATTCTCAATTGGTACGAGAGCCGGAGCTTCAAACAAGGAACGCCCAACTTTTGTATCAACAGAACCATAGATGCATGAATATGGAAACAAAGAAGCTTCAAACTATCAATCCGCCGTCCTCCCACCACCGAAAACGCTTCTCTCGCCGGCTGTCGCCTGTCGTGACCTGCCACCGGCCACCACTACCGATATACACATCAGGGTTGTTTGAATTGGAGTTTGTTATGACGAGTCGGCTTAGGGATAATTATATTGGTTTCTGTTTACTTATGGCACGTATTGAGGGGTTGAGGTAACTTACCAGATTGGTTTCCCACGTTCGGTAGAACCCCAAGGTGTGACCGGAGTCACGAGCTCGGGTATATTGGCCTAAGTTGGCATGGGCCATTTCGGGAAATAGCTAAGTATTTATAGGGTTACCCTTAGGGTTGTGTGAGTAACCCGTAAAGGAAATTTGATGGTCCCGGATGATCCACGTGGTGGTCATCAAGGGAAAGGAAGACAATGACATGTGGTGCGTCACCTTTTGGTTGAGTCGGGTGCATGAAAGGATCCATGCCTGGTTGTAACATTATGTAAAAACTCATATTTTTCAAGTCATTACTTATCTATAAACTCAAAACAATTTCTTTGAACATTTAAATATTTACTTTTACGTATAACCGTTAGGTTAAATAGCGTAATTAGAATACAACTTTAAACGTAAAACGACATTAGACTAAGTTTATAAGGAATAGTCAATAAGAATTGACCAAGACTCAAGTCGAGTAGACAACGACGAGAAAGAAGTCGAGACAATAACGACACATAATTATTTCAAGAAAGTAATGACCAAGAATTATGTCAAAAGAAATCAATTGCTAGTTTCGGCATTTACCCAACAATCTCAAAAAGTTTAGAAAAGCCAAACCTGCTTTTATAAAAACACAAGTTAATACTTCAATTAACCAGGATTTTACAATTTAGTAAAACCATACTTTTCGATCTTTATCGGGTTTTATAACAACAAAAGTGATTTGAATATAAAAGTGTAAGTTTAAATGTTTTATAAATTTTTTGCATGACGCGCCCATTTATACATAATTACCAAGTCATCATGACTTTAATACAAATATAATTTTCTCAAAACAATATTTTCCGACAATTGATAGTTTAGCTTCTCGTTATTAATATATATATTAAATCACATTTAAAATGACGTCGTTTTTATGAAGAAATTGTCGTTTTGGTCAAGTATATGTCGTTTTGGTGATCCATTTGCAGGCTAATTTCGCCAACCCTTTGGCCTTCACGCTTTCTGCTTTTACGGCCTGTTTTTGCCCAATCTATTCCCGTTTTCTTTTAATAAAATCAAATACGCTCTGGAACAATCTCGACAAACACAATGCTTCAAGAACACACACAGTCACACAGTTGCTCCCTTATTTTTACCGATTTTGATGAAATGGTGGAAGTGGAAATTAGGGTATGTTGGCTATTTGGTCATGCCATGTTTGGCGCTCTTCTGGAATGAATTTATGTTTCTCTGTGTTGGTTCAATTTCAGGTATGCACTTTATTGGAATTTATTAAAAGTGTGGATCAAATGCTTAGAATTTGGGTTAAGAATAAAGTCTCTTTTAGTTTTATTTGTTATTTTTTTAGATGCGGAAACTGTTATTTCAATTTGGTAATTTCTGGATTTGGTAGGTATCTTACAAGATTTAGATGCTATGGTTTTATGGTAATTACTATATTTGTTATTTCAATTTGGGATATTCTTCTTTGTTTGAAAATAGACGACCTTAATGGGTAGACTTTTATGAGTTTTTACTGTTTAGTCATAGTTGCAGCCAAAGATGATGTTGTCTTGGCAAGGTAACTTGGTCCACGGTACGATTGCAGCCTGTATACAAGGGAATGTACCATATCGTTAGGGCGATGATGCTTCTTTTGTACACTCACATTTTTCCGACGCACGTTCGTTGTCAATCCACTAGGGAACTTGCAATAAGAATAAGGGACGAGATGCGATTCATTCTCAACCACATACTTGATCGCATCAACATCAACACTCACCAAAACTTCCATTATTAGTCATATGCAAGCATGGAAGGAATAATACCATTATTTTCTAGATTGTTTTTTTCTTTTGAGTCATTTTCAAGAACAAACTTTGTTCCTAGTTTTACATTTTGTATGTGGCCTATATACCATTACACTTTGACGTTTTTATTACAAGGCTTTGTTTACATACATTGGCTCTACATCTTGTTTCTCGTCCCATACAAGATTATATTACATGTTACTACTAACATTTTCTTTGTAGGTATTATATTTTCTCACTTGACGCCCAATTCTAGGGGGAGCTACCGTCAATGAGGAGTTAGTGATTCGTGGATTATTTACTTAACCACACTTTATTTCTTCATTAGGTTCGTTTTTTGTTTCGACAAAAAGGGGGAGAAGAAGTAAAACTTACATATGCTTTCAAAACATACATCTAATCTTAAGTTTTACTCATCATAACATTATGTTTTGTCCTCAACAAAAAGGGGGAGATTGTTAATACAAATAAACCGTAAAAACGTTTATTCATATTTAGCGACCTCTTTGTGTTTTGTTGATAACAAATATAAAGTTATCATAAGTAAAATTATAAGGATACATGTTATTTTTGTAAAGCATTTACATATATTCATTTAACATAATTTGTTGTAATAATCCATTTGTTGTAATAGTTTAATAGGATGGGTAATTTCCAAGACCCATGACCCATGGAGCTAACTCATGGAGCTAACCCATGACCCATTGACTAGATGCATTGCATCTTCTAGATACATTGTATCTATGTGGATACCCATGACCCTAAGTCCAAGACCCATGATCCATGATCCATTACCCATAACCCAAATAGGAGGAGCGTCTGGCGGATCCCCCAGTTTACACTGGACGGATCCCTCATGTAAGGGATCCGTAGGATCCGGGGAACAGTAGAGTATTTTTGCCTATAAATAGTGAGTCATTTCTTCATTGTCACTCACCCCTCTTCTTACAAACTCTCGCATATATTACTTCTAATCTCAGATCTCTTGATCTATATAGTAATTCTTTTTTCTCTTGTTGTGATTCTCACATAGGTCGTTCTCAAAGGCGAGATCACGAGATGCTACATGTCATCCAATCAAGGGGTCCTTGATTGATTTGTTCCTCCACAAGATTTCTGTAGCAAGATCTTGTATTTCATATTTCACATAGTTGTTGTGTTATAGTTGTGTTGGTTTGGTCCTCCGTGTTAAGAACTCGGTATTTAGCTTTGTTCCGGAAAAAGTGTAAGCGACGTTGTGAGGCTTCTCGGCCGAGTTGAAGGAGCTTGTTGACATAGTGCTTGAACTCTCGAGTAGGTGACTTGGGGAGTGGAGTAGGGCAAAGAAGGTGTCCTTGTAGCCGAACCACTATAAATCGGTTGTGTCATTTCTATCATTTACTTTACTTGCTTTCATTACTTACATTATTTATTGCCTTATACTTTATATCCATCCATACGAATTCACATAAGATCTAATCTAAAGTTTTTGAAACTAACTTAAAATCGGCAAAACTATTCAACCCCCCCCCCTTCTAGTTTTCCACACATGTCTATTATGCACATCAGCCTCAGTCAAATAGCGAGGTCTCGACTACTTTTTTGGTATGCTTTTAGGGTCTTTAGTGCAGTTAATTGTTGGTTATGATTTTGTGGTAAGAAAGTTAAATGCTTGGATAAGTGAACGGTTCGAATCATTGTTGTTAACACTTTCATTTCGCCTATACACGATGAATTGATTTCTGAAGGTAACTTCTTTCAAAATACAGTGTATTGACGCTTATATATTGGCGAGCTAGCCACATATCGATCGTGGTCGCACCCATGGTATGTTGATAATCCAATGGGCTTCTGCTGGCCTTTAGATTACATGTACGATATTTCTGGAAACGCTCTGCATTGGGAACTGTTAAATAGTTTTGCTATGGTTTGCCAGATGTTTTGGTTACGTGATGCTTATGACTATTGTTTAGTCATCAATGTATAGAAGGTAACAAGCCCACAGGATGGGCCAAATGAGCATGGTAATCGGGCATCAAACTGGTGTCGTTCTTCACATTGTTTACTATATATATATATATATATATATATATTAATGTACCATAGGATTAAGGCGATGATGATAATTTTGTACACTTACATTTTTTCGACGCACGTTCTTTGGCAGGGCAACCAAAATTGTAGTTGCAGCCATTAACTGTGTTTAATGACGATTTTGTATGTCCGTATCTGAGCCTCATTTTTAATTGGGTTGCTATTAACAATTAACAAATAATATTATTACGCAGGTGGCTCCGGCTAAAAGGTAACCAATTGACTTATATCGGTTGTTGTCTGTGTTTCTTTTGAAGATTTAAGCTACTATTTTTTCATGAATTAGGTACTTGGTATGTAACAGGTTATATTTATGCACAGGTCAAACAGGTAAGGCTCAAACATGCATGATTCAACCGTCACCCCATGTGTCCCAAATTAATTTTTGAGTTAATATCAAAGTGTGACCTTTTTTAAATATGATTTAATATGATATATGATGATATGTATGTTCTGTCACAGGTAACTCGGTTCGTGTTAACAATCTGCAACTCTGCGTAGCAACGAGGTGTTTCGTCGTGAACTTACCAGGCAAGTTTTAAGAAAATTTACACTTTCTTCTTAGAGTAATAACCAAACTACTGGCTCAGTTTTAATTGGGCCGAACCAGACTAAATTATAAGATTTAGTCCAAAAAGTAAAAGTTCAACAAAGTCTGGTGTAGGGGTGAGCGAAAAAACCGAAAATACCGAATAAACCGAAAACCAAAACCGAACCGAACCGAAAATAACCGAACATAACTAATAACCGAACCGAATTTGCTAAAACCGAACCGAACCGAACTACTAATTTGGTTCTCGGGTTGGATTTGGGTTTAGAAGTTTAAACCGAAAACCGAAAACCGAATTAATATAAATATATATATATATTTTTAATATATTTATATATTTTTATGTATATTTATATATAAATAAATACTATTAAAAGGTTATCATAATATAATAAAATAATTTTTATACTTGAAATATATTTTTTTGCTAAATATCTATGTAATTATTTTTTTTTTTTTAAATAATGAAATTCGGGTTATTCGGTCAACCCAAGAACCGAACCGAATTAAAATTCAACCGAACCGAAAACCAAATTTGAATTTGGTTCAGTTCGGTTCTCGGGTTGACCTAAAATTTTTTTTAACCGAATTAATCGACCCGAACAACCCGAACAACCCAATGACCGAACCGATCAACACCCCTAGTCTGGTGAATGACTGAACGGTAAAAAATATATTTGGGGACTTAGATCACTAAAGTAATCCTTTCATGTATAATGTTTATCCAAAAGTTAATATGTTATTACGATGTGTTAACACAAAAACATTACACTTAATACCTACCGATATACGAAATATAACAACATAAAACTGTCAAAAACGCAACTTTACGAAGCCCCCCGCCCCCCCCCCCCACCCCCGCGGGAACGCGGGGGGCCGACGCCCTTCTCGTTAGTTTAATAATTGTCAATTGAATGTTTAAATCCGTTACGAATCAAATATATTAAATTCGTTTCGAGTCACCGCCTAGCGATTATTAATCGGTTAGACGTGGAATAATCGAGAATTAATCGAATTGGATTTTTTATAGATAAAATTAAAAGTTTTTGAAATTATATATATAACATAAACAAAAATGCTTCAAAATACTTTAAGGTTTAAAGTTCAAATCTTTTAATTAATCTTCAAAAATCAATTTTCAAATTCAATTAGTGTAATTAACATTCAATTGAAATAAGAAAAACGAGCCCCTCTTCACATTTTGTGTTAAATCAGTGCTCGATGTGCGTTTGAATTACTGTGTCGACTGATTTTGTGAAAAAATGGGAGGTATATTGGAATAAAAAACTTCAATTTTAATTTTTGATAATAGTTTACACGCGTTAACTAAATTGGTCGATTTAGCTGATTTTTGTGCGATTTGACCGATTTATGCCCGATTTGATCAATTTTTATCCGATTAATCGGTATGTTGACCTATTTTTGACCAATATAATTAATAAGGCCGATTAGTGAAAATCCGGACGATTAATACCCACCTAAAGCCTGGGTGCCGATTATTCTGATATTTACAACACTGATCCTACATCTCATCACTCTATATTTGTTTCATTTCCCAAAAAATAAACATAAAACAACATAAAAGTTCCTTAAATAAAAAAATTTAAAAAATTTATAATAAAAAATAAAAATAAAAATAAAGACATTATTGTATTTCATTTATAACCAATACAAACAAGCGAAAAAGCCATACACAATTATTACAATGGAACCATAGATAAATGAATTTGGAAACAACGAAGCTTCAAACTGTCAGTCCGCCCGCCTCCCACCACCGAAAACACTTCCCTCACCGGCTGCCGCCTGTCATGACCTGCCACCGGCCGCAACTACCGATATACACACAGGGGTTGTTTGAATTGGAGTTGGTTATGACGGGGTCGGCTTAGGGATAATTATATTGGTTTCATTAAATAAAAGAATCAAATGAAAACACAAAAATCATGTTATTTTACTAATATACTACTTATAATATCCGCGCACGGGCCGGTTTTTAAATATTGTGTTTTTTTAAGAATCGATTATTAATTTATTTCTTTACATTAGACACAAATATTTTTAAAATAACTCTCGCTTTTTATTAAGTTTTTTTCTTTATGTTTTTAACACTTAAACTTTTATGTTTATTTATTTTTCTTGACTATATAAAAGAATGTTTTTTTAACTATTGTCAAATCCGAAATATTTGAGTTTTTTTAGTAAATATTTTAAAATAAAAATAATAATAAATAAATAAACTATTACCAAATAAGGTGTGAATTAATTTTTTTGAAATGAAAATTTCCCATTAAAGATTTTGTTTTATTATATAAATAAAAGATTAGATACGATGAATAAACGGATTAACAGATGAGACTTTATTGTTTAGGTTAATCTGGGAGGCGTGTCTTAACAATTATAGATACAATGCAACATAAAAAAAAAAAAACCACTTGATGTCATTTATCTTGAAATACACTTTATTCACACTATACTTACCTTGTGAATTGTTTCTTCATTTTCCATGGGCTTTCCACTTTGATAACTTTCCTGTAAAAGAAAATGCAACTTGAGCATATGATATTTGATAAATATGATTGGTTAAACAGTTAAGCATACATACTCACTTGATATTCATATGCGTGCTCGAGCTCTTCAAGCACGTGTACTATGGTTGGACGTTCTTCTCGGACACTTTGTACACACTTATATGCCAATTGACGAAAATGTTTTTTAGTGAATTGGGGTCCATTTTGTTTCCGTAGATTATAGAAGATAATGTCATCTGGTTCCTTTTTCATAGCTTTGTTGCACAAGTGGTGTTAATACCTGGTGCTCATCATCATGGTTTCCGATGAGAAGGGGTAAAGATGCATTTACCATTTTGTCCCTACTTGTTAATAGGAGTGTTGATAAATGAGAAGGGTAAAATTGTCACAAAATATTGAGGCATTAGTACCTATGCTATAAGGGCATTCCTATTAAAGGAGTGTTTGGGATAGTCAAATCCTAATGGCAGATTATTGCAGGCTACTACAGGGGATCATTCCTTGTACTTGGAGTCTCAAATGGTGTGACTATACCTATTCTAGATCCATAAGCTCCTTTTTTGGCCTTGGGAGGGAAGTGGTGGGTTTATGGTGTGAAAGGAGGTCTAATTCATAGTAGATGTACCATAATAGAGGAATGATCACTGTGAAGGGTAAGTAGCTTGGGTGGGTGGTGTATGATGGGTGGAATAGAGAGGTGTGAAAGATGAACCTTCTTGGTCCACCCAATACATCACCACAAGAGGAATGGTTGGTCTCCACTTAAGGTATGTGTTCCTAATTCAACTGAAGCCATTCTTAAAAGATGGAAATATAGGTTGATTGGTATAGCTCTTGAGTGGAAGGGTTAAGGGTTCCTAGTGATGCCAACACCTTCTCCTACCTATATCACTGTGGATGTTGGTTGAGTGATTTGGTGGGAAAGGGAGTTAGAAATGTAGCTAGATGGTAGTGCATAAAAGGTGAATTCATAAGAAAGTCAGTGACTGGATCAATAGCATTGCAAGACTGTATATATAACAAGTTTGAGTATTGTATAAGTCTTGTTTTGTCTGATATGTGCATTAGACATCAGTTGTATGGTTGGTTAGTTGTATCAAGGTTTGGGGAGTGTCCAAATCTGTGTTCTATTCTTATGTTGTACAAAGTTTGGAAGTAATATAATTCATCTTTGCACCAAAAAAATTTGTCACAATACATAAAATAGAAGGAATTCAAAAGTATAAGGTATACAATAAAAAAACTTAAAAATGGATACACAACAAAGCAAAAAAATTTGTTACATTTTCGTGTCTTTTGCCCTTATTCTTATTCCAGGACTTTTTCTTATGAAATTGCATCTCACTACAACAATCGTGACTTTCGCAGGCGAAATTTCATGGCTTTCGCCGGGGACATGTCCCCTGTGAAACCTTTCCCCGGGGACATGTCCCAGGCGAAAGTCCCCCAACAATACCCTCTCGGGGGTACTTTTCCCGGGGACTAGTTACCACCTTTCCCGGGGACATGTGGGTCACGCAGCCAATTGTCGCCGGTCAAACATGTCCGACGTGACATCTATTTTTGCCGGGGACAAGTCCCCGGGGAAACTATTTTTGAACATTAATTTAAGTACCCTAATTACGTTAGTAGTCCGACGTGGCACACGTTTTGCCGGGGACATGTCCCCGGGGAAATTGGGTATCACTGTTGAGTTAAACACTTTCCCCTTCAAAAACCGTGCGCTATTGTTGTGTTTCCCTTTTCCCAGGGGAACTGTCCCCGGGGAAAGTAGTAATATGAAATTAGCTTTTACCCTTTCGCCGGGGACATGTCCTCGGGGAAAGGGTCTGACTCATTTTTCAGAATATTGCTGCAAAATGGGTAATTTCCAGATTTTTTCTGAAAATTTTCCGGAAAAAATCTACAATGTCACAACCTGTTTTTTCAGAACACAAATTCGCTACACATAATATCATATATACCCATCAATCGCTCACATAGTTATCTTTTTCCAAAATCGCCAAAACGGTTCCTAAACCGTTAACGCATGATCATCTACAAAACTATACATAAGCTACCTATCCGCAAATGGTCCAAAACTATACGTATTGTTAATACAAATAAGCCGTAAAAACGTTTATTTATATTTTACGATCTTCTAATGTTTTGTCGATAACAAAAGTAAAATCATATTAACGAAACAAATAAAATACGTAAATGGTTTGAACTAATAGTTTTATAACACACTTACGTCTTCACATAAAACACTATAACAAGATTAAGTGATTTTATATTTTAGATACACATGTACAACAACTAGTGTTTACATATTGGCTTAACAAAGTTTAAGTAACTCTATGAGTTAGATACATATGTACAACAACTAGTGTTTACATATTGGGTTAATACATACTTATATTAAGTACACTAAAATGGGTAAAAACAAGTATATACTAAAATGGGTAAAAGCAAGTATATACTAAATAGATAAAAAAAAACTAGCAAATGGTTTTTGACCCATAACCCATGGTTTTATATATACCACTTACACAAGTTCAATGTATCCTTAAGGTACATTGTATCTAGATTGAAAACCATGGATCAACCCATAACCCATGACCCATGACCCATAACCCAAAATACCCATGGGCAAAGAGGAGCGGACCACGGATCCCTAGCTTTGTGCTAGCGGATCCCAAGTGGAAGGATCCGTGGGATCCGGGAAGCGATGGTGAATTTCCTCTATAAATGAGAGCCATTTCTTCCTTTCTATTTACCCCTTTACACATACTTCCCCAAGTATTCTAACCTCTAACCTCGGATCCAAGAGATCTATGTAGCTTTTCTCTTTTGTTTTGTGTGATCTTGTAGATTCCTATTAAAGGAAAGATCACCACATCTTGAAGACGATCAAGCTCAAGTCCATGAGTTGCCATGCCGTCATCATCAAGACAACGAAGGTTCTCTTGTTGATAGTTCTTCCTTTCTCCATAGATGTTGGGTTGAAGGCATTAGTGAAGAATGCCGAAAGTGTCAAGATGAAAGCATTAGTGAAAGATGCCGATCATCCGCGTAAAAGCATTAGTGAAGAATGCTTAAGGTGTCAAGACGAAGGCATTAGTGAAGGATGCCAAACGCCGTGTCAAAGGCATTAGTGAAGGATGCCAAGAATCAAATCAAGTAGCATTTGAGAAGAATGCTTAGGTCGATAATCGATGAGGTGCATCGTTATACATATAAGTGTTTATTTATTCACAAGGATGGTGATATCCTTGATGGTGTTGTAACAAGGAGTAGATCTCCTTGATAATAGGTGTTGTGTCGTGAAGGGTAGTAGTTCCTCCATAATGGAACTAGGTGCTTAGCCTAGTACCTAATAAAGGGTAGGCGACGTTGTGATAGGATTAGTTCTCCTAAGGTGTGAAAGAACTCGTGGTTAGCCTAGCACCGTATAAAGGGTAGGCGACGTTGTGTTAGGTGTGGTTCGCCTTGGTGTGAAAGAACTCGGTATTTAGCTTTGTACCGAAAAAGGTTAAGCGGCGTTGTGAAGGCTTCTCCGCCATAAGGAGTTGGTGTAGTGCTTACGAACTCTCGTAGTAGTGACTCGGGAGTGGAGTAGGCAAGGAAGGTGTCCTTGTAGCCGAACCACTATAAATAACTTGTGTCGTGGTGATGTGCTTCTTACTCTTTATCTTTCATTATATGTTTATATATCTATCTATCAACGTCCAACATAAACAATCAAATAGATTGACATAAGTCGATCCAAATATTTAAAAGAAAGTTTTTAAATTGGTAAAACTATTCAACCCCCCCTTCTAGTTTTCTACACGTATAATCCATTTACGGGAATCCTAGCACATAATGCACATAAAAGACATACTAATCCATGTTATTGTCTACAAACATATCCAAAACGTGTTAAAGTAACATAAATCCGCATCTCAAACCCCATTACCCCCCACTACCGTCCCCGGTATCTCTAGACTCACCGGATGGAGTAGCACGGATCCGACCCACCCTCCGGGTAGCACGGATCCCGACACACAGGTGGAGTAGTCATAGGATTTAGTAAATCCAGTTATTAAAGAGTCGGTCACCTCAAGCGTATGTAATCATTAGAAAGCTCGTAGTCGTAGATTATTATAAGTTAAGTAGTATTTAGCTTAAGTAACACCGTGGAGGAGACGGGTCTTTACCCACCGTATGCCCGATCCACGCCCGATAGGTGGCGATTTATGTAAAGACTATAAATACTCTACCTTCCAAGGTAGAGTTGGAGCTCATAATAAGACTTTTCTTTCTCTCACTAAAGTTCCCTAAACCTCTAACTTTCTCTCTCTAGAACTCTTTATACGCCTACTTTGTGTTTGGTTTGATGTGTATGTGAAATCCAATATGTTACAAATGGTATCAAGAGCCATGGTTTGATCATCTCTTACATATCTTTGGATTTCTAGTGACTTTTAGGTGGTTTTAGAGTTTGAAAAAGTTTAGTGGTTTTTGCATCATTTGGATCATTTCTAGTGTTAAAGTTTGAAACTTGAGTGTAGTTTTGTGTTTAGAATCATTGTATGTGCTTGGGTTTTGATTTTTAAGCTTGAATCATTGTGGTTGGGTTGTTTTGGATTGAAAAGTGATGTTTATGTGTTTTTCTTGCTAGCGACTTAAGCCACGAGACAAGTTTTCTTGGTAGCGACTTGCTTTGTAATTTGATAGCGAGTTGTAGTTGAAGGCCTTAGCGAGTTGAGCTAGCGACTTGTCTATTGAGACAAGCCGACAAACAAGACACTTAGTGGAGTCTCCACCACGGTGCGACTTGTGAAAGTTAGCGACTTGTACTTAAGTTTGTTAGCGAGTTGGTGTTAGCGAGTTGGTGCTAGCGAATTGATCTTTAGTAGGGGTGAAAGCAGGCCGAGCCGAGCTCGAGCTCGGCTGCTTATATATAAAAGCTCGAGCTCGAGCTCGTTTGAGCCTCGCATTTTGAGCTCGAGCTCGGCTCGTGAAATTTTTCACAAGCTCGAGCTCGGCTCGTTAACACAAAGCTCGACTCGTTAACACAAGGCTCGAGCTCGTTAACACGGTTATACGATATAGAAAATATATATACGTATATATTTCTAGGGCTCGTTTAGGCTCGCGAGCCTAAACAAGCCTTTTGTATAGAGCTCGGGCTCGAGCTCGATTATTAAATGAGCCCAAACTTAGGCTCGAGCTTGGGCTCGAGCTCGTTTAGGCTCGGCTCGTTCGAGCTTTTTACCGATCCGATCCCGAGCTTTTCACGAGCGGCTCGGCTCGTTTCCACCCCTACTCTTTAGCGACTTGACAACTTAGCGACTTGGTGCTTAGCGACTTGTTGTCAAAATTTTGCTAGCGATTTGGTGCTTAGCGAGTTGTTCTTTAGCGACTTGCTGTCAAAATTTTACTAGCGACTTGGTGCTTAGCGACTTGGTTCAGGTTTTCTTAGCGAATTGGTCGACTGTCTGCATACTGTTTTCTCTTGATTTAGTAAAATCTCGTGAAATAATCTATTTCCGGTTTAATCATAGAGTTATAAAATCCGCTTAATCATCATCATGTCTACCAACGCTCCTACAATCATCTCCACTGTTGTCGAGGATGTCCAAGCAATGGTTCAGATACTCGTCCACCCATGCTTGATGTAATCGACTACGACTCTTGGGCTCAACGAATCGATTGTCTTGTCTTGGAAAGGAAAATGGAGTCAACATTCTCAAATCCATTGATGAAGGACCGTATCGGGTTGAGACTACTAGAGGCTTAATTGATACACCAAGATGGAACAATGATCTATGGAATTGATGCACCAAAGACATATGATGAGCTCGATGATAAGGAGAAAAGAGATTCGATGTCGATATCGTGGCTTCTAACATCGCACTTCAAGGTCTTCCAAAAGATATCTACAAGTCGATCAATCACAACACGAAGCCAAGGCGGTGTGGATAATGTCAAGATGCTTCTTCGTGTTCGAATTAACTACGGAAGACAGAGAATCACAACTCTATGATGAATTTAAACACTTCAAGATGAAACCGGATGAGAGTGTCTATGAGTACTATGTGAGATTCCACAAGCTTGTTAATGATATGAGGAACATCGAATGACTATGCCAAACATTCAATTTGAACTCAAAGTTTGTGAACAACATGAATCCCGAATGGCACAAGTTTGTCACCTCTGTAAAGCTAACCAAAGGATTGAAGAATACAAACTATGGGCAACTCTATGCCTTCCTCCTTCGAATGAGAGACATGCTATGTTTGAAAAAGGATTCTTAATCGCTTCAAAACCAACTGTGGAGAGACAAGCTCATCAAATGATTCAACCGCCTTCTACTCAAACATCGGAATCACAACCAAAGCCTCACAAGTCATACCCATGGGTAATGGTAATCACAAACTCATTCCCGATCCTATGTTCAAACAAGTCGATCTTTGATGCACACGTGGAAACTTCATTAATCAATCGGCTCTCCGATTAGTCAAAACATGAACTCTCTTCCACACACCAACAACAATCTCGAATCGCATCCAATCCACACAATCAAGCCACCGCCGGAGATGGGAAGGTTATGGTGCGGCCGGTTCAAGAAAGACAAGACGAACAAGCAAGAGGTGGAGTGGTAGAGGTTATGCCGCAAATCGTAATAGGGAAGGAATGGAAACCGTGGTCAAGCAAAGCCAATCAAATGTTACAATTGTGGAGGTGAGGGACACATTGCAAGGAATCGCACATCGCCAAAACGCCTCGAATCTTGAGTACTTGAGGATAAGATGTTGCTTGTGCAAGCTCGGGATAATGATGCGACTTTGGATGAAGAGGAGTTGTTGTTCTTGGTGAGGGAAATGCTAAGACATATGATGCGAGATGTGGATGAGCAACCAATTCGTGAGATGGGCCATAATCATCAAAATGCCTTTCAAGTAGCCGATTGACGCATACGACTCGATGTTGATGAAGAACCTATTGCACAAACCATTTTCATGGCTAGCATTTCTCCAATGGTCTCTCCTAAAGTCTCTTCATCACCACAAGCTGGTCCATCCAAAGACAAAATCATTTCGAGGTATTAAAATTATACGATGAAGTTGATGAGCAAAAGATTCATAACGGCACAATCAATCTGTAATTATTGAGTCGATATTGAAAGTATGGGTAATATCAATGTTGTCCCATATGATCAATATGTGAAACAAAGTGAAAGTGAGATTGTACCAAGTGATGTATCTTATGCAATCAATGATGACTATGTTTTGACGAATACACCGCACGTGCCTCGATGATTCTCATTATTTCGAACTTAATGCTTATAAAGAACGTGTTGCTATTTATGAACAACGAGCTAAGTTTGAATTAACCACCCGTGAGCGTGAAATGGATGACCAAATGCGCATAACTATTAGAAAAAGTAGGTTTAGAGAGAAGTATTAAAACAAGAGTTAAACTCCTTACAAAAAACTTTCTAAAACTGCTAAGCAAAACAAGAACTACAAGAAAATGTTAAAATGCTTAAGCAAGAATTCAATGCTAAGGAATCAAAACTTTTGAATGATTTTCTAATCTAAAACCTTGAAAAACAAGCTTGAAAATAAGTTATACGTACAAGGGAATACCATTCAAGCTGCTCACATGGTCACTAAGCATAGAGTTTTAAGCGATAAGCATAGTGTTCCCATTATAGATAAACCCAACCCCGAGTACGGGAAGATAGCAAAGCACTCAAAGTGTAATCTATGATGGCAATGAGATTCTTAATCCTAGACAAAACCTAGTTGCGTTGAGTGCACTGAGGAAGATAAGAAATCGATGAAGTCACTAGGGAGAAGATGAACAAGAAACTAGATGATCCTAAATGTAAAGAGAAGAAAATAATTATCACACCCATGACTACAAAAAGGAGAATTGGATCTCCTTGAACATGTTTAAGCCTCAAGCGTTGTTGACTCCAGAACAAGTGTTCGGAAAAGGATTTAGATAAGCAAAAGCGAGAGAATCTTGTTGTAACAAACCCCCTTTAGGAAATTGCCTTGACGACCGTGTATCCTCTCAATACACCAATGCATTTAGTTCCTAGGACTATTGCCACTAAAAGCAAGACCTTAATCACCAATATGTTGTTTTTCAACTATTTGTTGATTTTGAGAAAACTTGTAAGAAAAGGATCACACCCATCGGTATAATCAAGGGAAAGGGTTTTGAGCAAACAAAAGAATGTTATTTAACTAAAGTCATGCCTTTCTTTAAACAACTAAAAGATCATTTTGAAAGTCTTAAAAGGGAATGAATTTAGACATTAAAGAAATGGAAAAGGAATTTGATGCAATGATAGTTGAGGTTAGTGACTATGAGCGAGCACTAAAATATAATGAGATTGAGAGGAAGAACTTGCATACATTGAATGAGACTCTTATTCTCGAATGTGTTGCTCAAGATGTGTTTTTCATCGCTACAAATTATTCCATTGATGCTTCTCAATTTCATGAATTATCTGTTGCCTCGAAAGTCTCCCATGATCGTGTCATTGAGCTTGAAAAGACTAATTCTATACTAAATGAGAAAATTGAACCGATGATCACGACAATTTGGTTAAACATTTTTCTAAACTAGAGATTGAGCATTTTAATTTACAACTAAAATATCAACATCTTAAAGAAAATATCAAAACTTCAAATACCAAGACATCCTCGATGCTCCCGAGTTTGATGCGCTTTTCAAATTAACAAACGTGATGAATGATTCAAGCTCATTGTAACAAGATCGAAAAGTTGAAAGCCCAAATCTCTCAATTAAAGGGTCAAAAGAACAATGTATTTGGTTCCCAAATGCCTCCTCCTTTAGATTCTCGAAATTCTCAAACGTTTCATCTTCAAAATTTAGTAAATGCATTACAAAAGGAAAACGAAAGTTTTCTAGAAGAAAATGAAAAGGTTAAACGTTATTTCAATGAGTTATTTGAATCAACAAAGGTCACTCGTAACAAAAATAACGAGCAAATAGCTTCATTGCAAAAGGAAATTGAGAATCTGAAGAGCCAGGTAAAAGGGAAAATGCCAATGACCAATGGGGAGAATGGTGTATCAAAGGTTTACTCTTGTAATAAATATGCTTTGTCTGTGAAATATGTTCCCCCTCATCTTAGGAATAACAAACTTGCAATTCAAACATATTTCTCATACCTTAAGGATTGTCTAGAATGTCTCCGTGAGATTGTTGAAAAGGATAAGTTAGAGAAACCACTTGATAATGCAATTGGGCATGCATGCTTATATGCCGAACGATCTCAAGAACTTCTAGAATGCTTAATCACAATATGCCCTAAGTCCTTAGGTGAGAGAGTTAATCCTTTGATTCCTTGTTCTATGCCTAGTGCCAAGCATGAAATCCATTCAATGCCCAATGTTATGAATGTGAACCTCGGTGTGCGCAAGAAGTTCAAATTCCAAAGACTTCTAGTGTTAAGAAAGTGAACCTTCAGATACATGCATATAGTTCGGATCCTAGCACATCTAAACAGAGATGCAAAGAGTAGCAAAACAACTAATGTTCCCATTCCTCTACAGAGTAATCATGACATTAAAGCGAAAGGTGTCAAAGTCTCAAGACAATACAAGGAATGATAGGACCTCGCAAGCTAAGAATGTGCATTGGAAAGAGTAGAAGACCAACCTAGGAACTTTAAGCTTGAGTCGAATAAAATGAATCATGTTGATTCTAGTATTAGCCATAGGCGCATCGTAATTAATTCAATTCGATACTATTTGCAAACCTTGTAATGATGTCTGCTGAATTTTTTTCTAATCATGAATGTGGTGTGAATGCTTTATCTAATGTCACAAATCTCCAAAGAACATTGTTGATGCAAAATATCATGCTAAGAAGGCAAAAAGGCATAGGCGAAAGAAAGTTAGAAAATGTGGAAATCCACGGGAAGAACATTCAATAAGATAGGTTGTCAATGGATACCGCTGGCCATAAGAATAATCGTGCAATGCCCACTAGAAAATGGATGCCTACCGGTAGAACTATTCCTTAAGAAGTGAACATACTTTGAATAGGCACATACGAACACTAGTAATCGCATCTATTCATAATGATTCCATTGCCTCAATTTACGATATGAATGTTTCTATCTCGATGTGGGTGTTCCAATCATCACACTAACCAAATGGAACCCATTCTTGCATGGGGATCCCAAATATACTGATTATCCATTCTTGTCTCGTGTTCAACCGCAGATCGTTCAAATCGCTACGTGGTACCGGACTCAGTTGTTCCAAGCATATGATCGAGACCGGTCGCGCTCATGAACTTCGTGAGTAAATTCATCGACGATTAGATTCGGGACGACCATTTGGAGCTATTATGGGCTATGGAGATTATGTGGTTGGTAAAAGTGTGATTTCGGGTATATTATATGGAAGGTCTTGGTCACAACTGCTTCTCTGTTGGTCAATTATGTGATTCCGATCTAGAAGTGGCCTTTAGAAAACATACTTGCTTTGTTAGAGAACTTGATGGTGTAGAATTATTAAGAGGAACTCGAGGTTCTAACCTATACACCATCTCTATCGATGACATGATGAAGTCCTCTCAATCGCTTACTATCAAAGGCTTCTAAAACAAAGTTTTGGTTATGGCATCGTCGTCTCAATCACTTGAACTTCGGCACCATAAACATTCTTTCCGAAAGGATCTTGTCGAGGCTTACCCATTAAAATATGAAAAGATCATCTTTGTTCACTTGCCAATTGGGTAAAAGCACGAAATATGCCCACAAACCAAAACCTACAAATTCAGAATGGAAGTTCTTCATACCCTTCATATGGATCCGTATGACCAATGAGAGTGCAAACGATAAATGGGAAGAAATACATTCTAGTAGTTGTTGATGACTACTCTCGATTTACTTGGGTAAATTTTTGAGGACAAAGGATGAAACTCCATATGTCATCATCAAACTAATCAAACGACTTCGAGTTCGATTCAACAATACATTGTAATTGTTCAAGCAGACAATGGCACGAGTTTGTCAACAAAGACTTAACTCGCTTTATGAAAGTATTGAAATCACCATCAAAGAAGTGTTCCACGAACTCCTCAATGTAACGGTGTAGTTGAAAGACGAATCGAACTCTTGTAGAAGCCGCAAGAATAATGCTTATTTATTCAAGGTTCCAATGTTTCTATGGGTCAAGCCATTGCCACCGCATGCTACACCCAAAATCGCTCCCTTATACACACCTCTCATGGAAAACTCCATATGAACTTGTTCATAAACGAAACCCGATCTCTCCTACCTTCGTGTGTTTGGTGCTTTGTGCTATCCAACAAATGACGGTCATGATTTAGGTAAATTAAGAGCAAAAGCGAGATATTGAGTTTTTGTTGGGTATGCACCAAACAAGAAGGGTTACCGAATCTACAACAAGAGAACCCGAAATATCATGGAAACAATTCATGTTACGCTCGATGAGTCGACCGGTCAAATGGCTCTGGAAAACCCAGCCTGACCCGCACTTCAAAAGCAGTCCATTGGTTCATCCTTACCAAATTTCTCCAATTATTCCATATGTACCTCCAATCAAGATGATTTGAAGAAATTGTTTGATCCGATGTTTGATGAACTCTATGAGCCAAGTGCTAATGAATCGTCAATTCCCACAACAGAGGTTACTCATATCCTCGAGAATGAAGTCAATCCTTCGCCTCAATATCATTAAGTCAAGAAGCGCCATCACCGATAACCCGCCTCATCAACAAATCATCAATCTTCGAATGTACATCATGGAACTGCTTCGCATCAATGATGAAGTTAATCCCTTTGCTACTCTCAAGATGCTCCATTTGAAAACATATTTTCTCTCGAATCATCATCGAACCATCTTCTTGGAGACATCGACTCGCTACCTCGCCTCAACAACAAGCCACATGAACACCTTAGAAAATGGACTCACGATCATCCATTAGACAACATCATTGGAAATCCTCTCGTCCAAGATCAACACGGAAACAACTTGCAACCGATGCCTTATGGTGCTTTTTCAACTCCGTACTCTAAGATCGAACCAAAGATGTTAAACCGCCATGAACGAAGACACCGGTTCAATGCCATGCAAGAAGAAATTCATGAGTTTGATCGACTTGATGTATGGGAATTAGTACCGCCCAGATTGTGCTATGATCATTGCTCTAAAATGGATCTTCAAAGTGAAACTTGATGAGCATGGTGATGTCCTAAAGAACAAGGCTCGATTGGTTGCTAAAGGATACCGTCAAGAGGAGGTTATTGACTTTGAAGAATCATTTGCTCCTCGCTGCTCGTGATCGAGGCAATCGTAATCTTTTAGCTAATGCCGCTAGTAAGAACATGGTAGTCTATCGATGGATGTTAAGACGACATTTCGAACGGAGATCTTAAAGAAGTCGCTCACGCCGACCAACCTGAAGGCTTTGTGAATCTAGAGCATCCTACTCACGCTTATCGTTTGAAGAAGGCTCAGACGGTTTAAAGCAAGCTCCAAGGAATGGTATGATACGCTATCAAAGTTTCTTCTATCTACCGGATTCAAGAAAGGAGCATTGATCCAACATTGTTCACCGTGAAGTCGTGCAAACATTTAATTCATGTTCAAATTTATGTTGATGATATCATCTTTGCCTCGATCGACCCCAATGAGTGTGACCGTTTTCAAATGAAATGGGTTCTAAATTTCAAATGTCAATGATGGGACAAATGTCATTTTTCTTGGGATTACAAATTTCACAAAGTCCCGGAGGCATTTTCATAAATCAATCTAAATATGCAAATGAGATTTTAAAGAAATTTGGATTCGATTCTAGTGACCTCATTGACACTCCCATGATTGAACGTACAAAACTAGATGAGGACCATTCAGGATCATGGTAGACCAAACGAAATATCGTAGTATGATTGGATCCTCGATGTACCTCACGCCTAGTAGACCGACATCTTGTTCATTGTTTGCATGTGTGCTAGATACCGTGCTAAGCCTACTAAAAGCACCTTGAAGCGGTTAAACGGGTCTTCGGTATCTCCAAGGAACCATCAATATGGGACTTTGCACCGAAGACACCGGTATGTCACTAATGACCTATGCACGATGTCGATCATGCAGGATGTCAAGATACTCGTCAAGTACTTCGAGGTGCTCGCCAGTGTGATAAGCTTGTGAGCTGGTCTTCAAAGAAGCAAATGAGTACTTTTATTTCCTCTGAGGCGGAATACATAGCCATGTCATCTTGTTGTGCTCAAATCCTATGGATGAGATCCCAATTATCTCGACTATGGCTTTGAATTCAACAAAATCCTCCGCATCGTGATAATAAAAGTGCTATTACTCTCATGCAACAATGTACAACACTCAAGAGCAAAGCACATCGACATTCGACATCATTTCATCGTGAGCAAGTTGAAAACGGTGTAGTGGAACTTTACTTTGTGAGGACCGTATACCGCTAGCGTACATCTTCACGAAGCTCTTCCTAGAGAACGTTTTGAGTTTATTCTTATATATATATATATATATATATATATATATATATATATATATATATATATATATATATATATATATATATATATATATATATATATATATAGGAGGGTTATTGTAAGAAATACCTTAAAGTTATAAAAGTAAGAACTAATGTGCACCGTTGGATCACTTTGAGTGGTGGTAGATGAGATTATGTATTTATGGATGGCATTTGTGTAATTAACATTTTGTATAGGGGTTTATGTAAACACAATAAAAAAGAATATTGCCGGGCAAAATTTAATTTTTATAGAGAGAGAACTTTAAAACTTCGGTTACACTGTTTCCTAAAATCAAGTGTTTTGAAAACAAAAATCATCATATCTCCCCAACTAAAACCCTAGCTACAATCGGGGGATTCGATTACATTGCAACAATTGGGGGATTTTATGAATGTACCATGTGATTATAAATAGTCGGTTTAGAAAGAGATGAAAACCCAAAAAAACGAAACAAGTTCCGGATCAACACCGATTGTTTTTTGTAAGTGATTCATACACATGTTTTGTTATATGTTGTATGATGTAATTTCAACTTTAATTAGTGATTATAATAATCATTTGCATCATTTTTTTTTATTATTTTTTTTTTCGAAGAAGAAGTGGTAGGTTGTCGGGTATGATGTGGAAAACGTTGGAGATCATGAAGGGTGATTGATTTAATCGAGGGGACATCAAGTCGATGTACGGTATAAACAACATTTTTAAACAGCTGAATGTTTATTGAATGTTGAGTTTTACTTTACAATAGTGTATTTACTGATAATGATTAATGTACCATTTGTGTAGATTGAAATTTTTTGTTGTGGTATTTGGTAGGATGTATTTTTTGTTATTAAATGATATGGATGTTCGTACTAGGTTTTTTTTTTATATTGTTTTTGGATTTTGGTTGGATTGCTGATGGTGACTATAGTTTATTGGTATTTGTTTGTGACTCGAGATGTTTATAATAAAGAATTAACACTTGGAAAGGGCACTGATTAAAAGATTAAATTTGTTAAATAACTAGTGTGGTATTTATGTTGCGTGTATGTAAATGACAGATGTTTGGTCTTTTGATGAATATGTTGGTACGTATTATGTTAAAATGTATCGTTGAACTATTTCGTTGAACAACTATGGGGTTGGGGTTCGAGTTCCTGTTTGAAACATTATATGTCCGGACCGAATTGATGATAAAAGCACTTTGAACCATTAAATTGAGAAAACAGAACTGGACAACCAATTGTGCTGATATAAAAAAAGTGGGCTAAAAAACACCCGAATATTCCCGATCAGCTTGGGTTTTCTTCCAAAGTGATTCATGTTGGTACATTAGGTATATGAGTATAGCGAATCATAGGTACAATATATATTCAAAAAAAACAGTGGTATGTGTTTTCGATTGTTAAAAAACAGTATATATTCAAAAAAAACCCGAATGTGCACTTTGACTGTCTGAATGTATATGTTTTCGATTCTTAAAAAACATTGATACATTATAGAACGTGATACGTGTTGGTACATGATACCTAATGGTACGTGGTACTTATATTGTTCTAATGTATCGTTGAACTATTTTTGACTGTGCTGTACTGTTTTTAATAATGTAGATTCGATGGTACATGAGTCAAAACAAGGTAAACATGTTAGCGTAGAAAATGGAAAAGGTACTGATAGGGATGTTGGGAAGAAGGACGGGCGAAAGAAAAGTAAATACTACATTGTGTCAAAGAAAAAAAAAATTGTGCAGATGGTTCGGTCAAGAAACGAAATAGGAAACGTAAGTTAGTTTTGAATTATAAAAAAGGAAAAAAAGAACTTAATGTGGATGAAAATGTTGATGAGGGAACTGTTTTTAATGAGGGTTTGGTAAAGAATAATAGTCCCAAGCGTAGGTTGGTGGGCCAAAAAAGGAAGGGTAATAAGGAAGTGGTTGTTGGGATACAAAGTGAGCGGAAACATCCGTGATGAGGGTTTAGGCAAGATAACAAAGCGGAAGCGGAAGGTGTTGGTTCATAAGAAGAAAGATAAAAGCGATGTGTCGTTTAAGGCGATGATGTTGGGAGGTTATATGCCAGGGTCTCGTTGTGGTCATTACATAGGTTGTTACCTAATCTGTCACCACAACAGAAGATAGATGTCATGGATATGGGTTTCGGATCGGTGCTTGACTTTAAGATAAAGGATGTACCCCCAAGGCTAAGTTATTGGTTACTCGATAACTTTGATGAAGAAAGGTGTGTATTGAGTGTGGATAGTAAGTCGATACCAATCACAAGGGAAACAATTAAGGATGTACTTGGTGTACCCATGGGGAGTGTTTCTGTTGAAGCACGTGACGAAGCGGATTTCCGACACCCTCTGGTTGTTGAATGGAAGAGGCAGTTTGGAAAGAAGCCTAGGTATTATCATGGTCCGCTAGAGCAACTAATAAGTAGACAAATGGAGGGTGGAAGATGGTTTAAGATAAATTTCTTGGTTCTGTACTTAACGTCAATTGGAGAAGCAAACAAGAATGCTACTTGTAATTTAAGGTTCCTACATTGCATCGATGATGTCGATGCTATTCCTCAGTTTGACTGGTGCACTTTCATTCTTGAGTGCCTGGTGAGGACAAAAAGGAGTTGGGTCAGGCATTCACACTACACGGGTCCAGTAATAATTTTGTTGGTACGTTATGTTTTAAGATGTATAAGTAAAATTAGTGTTGTATAGTAATGTGTTTTTAATTACTGATATATTGTATTAATACTGTAGATTTTGTATGCCGTCTCACTACAAGATGAGGATGAACTTGACGTGCCTTTTGTAAACAAGTGGACAACCGACCACGAACAAGCTTGAGGAGGAACGTTTGATGAAAGAAATGTTGAGGTACTGTAAAAGCAGTTTTAAAAGTATCCGCAAATGTGTTGTGGTACATTGAGTTTGTATGTTACATACAAATATAGTATAACATAATTATATAAACAATCTGCTTTTTCGGTGAGTATAAATTAGTTGGCTAAAACATATTTTTATATTCCGACTTATTTATGTTTGATCCTATTGATACCAAAATGGTACATCCCCGCATTTAGTATCCGTATGAAATCACACATTCGGTTTTAAGTATAGATAGTGATTGGTACATGGTACGTGTTAGTGCGTGAGCGTATAGTTTCCTTAGCGAATGCGTTATGTGGGTGATACGTGGTACGGTTTTTGTTCTAATGTATCGTTTTACTATTTTGTATAACAAGTGGTTAAAAGAAGCATAGCTTCTAAACTTAAAAAGGCGGGTGAACTTTTGGAGGAGGCTGATGAGGAGTTGGATGCGTACCGGAAAAGACCCATATGATGAGGATATAGTTCAACTGAAAGAGATAAGGGAGATGTGCTTTGGATCACGCGTGTACAATAAGCCATCTAATGAAAGCGCAGATCCGACAGAGGATGACAATGAGGTCCCGAATGTTGATGACTGTTTGACGCCAGAAAAAGATGAAAATCCACAATGGAATTTTAACCAAAATGAAGAACCATTCCCTTTTACTCAGTTTTACGGGACACCATCTGCATATGCAGCGTATAGTGAAGAGGTAGAATTAGGTAGAACAAAACAATATAAACGGACAATAGGTGAAAAAGGGAAGGTGTTAGAGTTCGATTTGAATTTAACACAACCACCATCCACTCAAGGTAAAAGCTTGGTGTGGTGTGGCAACGGGACAATTCAGTGGACCAACCAAATGGGGATGGTTTTAAAACTCCTGAACAATCGAAGGTGGTGATAGATGGATGTGATGTATCAGGCAATGGTTGTTCTTATGGGACAGAACGTGAAAGGCAGTCAAGTGCGTTGGCAAAATATGAAATTTCTGATGCAAGACCAATACAGACCATTTACCCGGAGGATGAAAGTAGAAGACCAAAACGTACAAGAAAACCAACAGAAGTCTTATGTTCCCCGTTTTTAGTTAGAGAAGTATCATTGATTGCTGGCGTTTCGATGCACGAGAAGCGAGCATCCGACTGTTTGTTCAGTGGTCGATTTGAAGAGACGTAAGTATATGTGTATAACTAAGTACCTGTTATTACACATAGTTTAAAAAAATAGCTGGTGATTCGTTGTTATTTGTTTTGTAGGGACATCCTGTTTGAGACTACTTATGCTAGTGCACCAAGGATTGTTTTGGAAAGCTTGTTCCCGGGGATACATATAGCAAGTGAGGCTGTAGACATATTCACAAAGGTCCTAAACAATGCTGAGTATTATCGTGACCCAAGGAAAAAAGTTAGAAAGGTGTTCTGCGATACATCAATGATGGTATGTATTATACTAAGTTGATGTTTGTTTGTATTTTTGAATAAAGCTATAAGCTAGAAAGTATTATATAGCACACTATTTATGTTTCAGATGCGTGGTTGAAACATGGTTAATTAAGTGTTTGTAGTATGGTATATATATTGGTACTCTAATTTTGAGAAAAATGTACATATAAACAGCACGAATGGGATGTCAAGGACCCGCGGGACAAAGAATTGGATGTTAAGGGGTCGTCAGATAAATTCATTGCAAGTATGTGCAGGGTATTAAACAAGACAGCGTATGGGAGCTTGGCTAAAGTGCAGTTGGTAATATTTCAGTTTTAAACATGTTTATATGCCAAAATGGTACACAATGTTAAAGTTGGTAATATTTTTTAACATTCCTTTATATATGATAGGTGTTTTTCCCGTTACTTCAAGGACGTCATTTTTTCGTCGTGTGTATGAATCTAGATAGGAAGGAGGTGCATATTCTCGATAACATGGAAACCACAATAACAGATGCATCAAAGAGATACGGTGATCAAGTGGAGTTTACGCACGTGATTTTATCCAAAAAAAGTTAGTTGTGTCGTCTGATTAACGGGTAGATTAAACTCATAAAGTGTTTTTTATTGTTTTCTGGATCAATGCGACAGGTCGCGCGGTTTGAAGATTATTTGGCATATGAGAACCATCCGGCTAAAGGATTAATGAGAAATGCTGCAAGAATGATGTTACGTTTGGGATGTATGACGAAAAATAACTTCATTGACTGTGGAATTTTTGCGATGAGGCACATGGAGACATACGTTGGTGGAGGAGAATATGATGACCGTTGTGGTTTAAAGAGAGAGAGTAAGGAGCAAAATAAGCAACTGGACGATCTTCGTAGGCAGTATGCTGCGAAGATACTGTTGTCGGATATAAACAAGAAGAAAGCATCTTTTGAAGAAGAGGCTGAAGCGTACCGGATGTTGCCTTTGGAAGAAAAACACATGTTAGAGGCAGCTGCATTTGAAACTATCGACTCTCGTGTTACACGATCTTTGTAGGGCAATGCGTTTATGTTGTTTTGAATAATTAGATGACTATCAGGTTGGATGGTTTTGGTTATTAATAAACTAGTTTGGCTAAGGTGTTTGAAGTATGTTCTTGTTAGTGTTTCTATTGGTAGGTCTAAAACTAGTCGCACGTGTTTTTGGTCCATGTAAGGTCTGAGCTAATGTGGAACAAATATTTTAAGTTATCTAGTAATGAATCTTTTGTTAATTAGTCTTTTGTTTTTGTTGTTAGTGTCAATGCATTATGTTCATGTTGTGGTTATATTTAAAAAGGGTGAAGGTGTATAAGTATATCACAGGTGTGCACCATATCATGCCAATGTATGTGATGATACAAAAAATTGTTCATGTGGGTCTGTTTATGCTTAAAATACCCATTTTATATTTAAGACCAATTGGTGCATGTTATGGTCAAAATGACTGGGCAATTTGATGGTTGGAAAAAGTATTCCCAATAAATGCATACACAAAATGAGTTGACAGAAAGCTAGTGTTTGTTGGGTTGTTTTTGTTATCTTAGTGGTGCAAGTGATGGTCAAAATAAGTTGTATGTAGGGGCGGAACCAATTTTTTGGATGACTTTGAAGACTCATAAGGTAGTTTTTTTGGTATGTTATTGTAAGATGTGCGAAGAGGGGTGATAAATATTGGACATGGATTCTTGAGCATAAGTTTTATATAACACGTTTGGTTATGGTGTTGCTTCCGTAAGGTGACACAAAAAAAAGGAAAAAAACGGCCATCAATTGGGTATACCTTTGTATCACACCATGTACCACTTCTTTTATGAAATATTGATGCTGCTAACAATATGGAAACCATTATGATGATATAAATGGTATGCGCATTGGTGAAATACAGCTTGGTGATACAAACAAAGTTGACCCAAAAAACCAAGCACACCCAGGATTTGATACAAACAAATGATTTGAAATGTAGAAAGAAAAAAAACAATATAACCAACACACCAACTGCAAACCGATAACTGGTATGGGGAAAAACAAGAATCACACGCAAGACCTGCAAAATAAATGACTATGAATCACCAGCTATTTATTTGGCCCAAACAACCAAAACACAAAAGTACCAAATGGTAAACTGATACCAAATGCCAACTGATAAAGTGGTATAGGCAAAAACAAGAATCAAACACAATACCGGCTTATCTGCAGCTACTGAGAGAATTATGCTACATTAGCGAAAAAAGTAAATGAATGTAGCACATGACAATTTAGATAACACCCATGTTAAATGGGACATGATGAGAACCAATGAAAAATTAAAAGTATGCATTCCAAATGATTTATTAAAAAATCCATAAAAACAAGACATAATCTGGAAACCAGAAGTTCTAAAATGTAAAAAAAACAACGAAATTGTTTATAGGGTGAAAACAAATAACAGATCTATTCCTGAACGTCGCTGGTATCGGACATTTGAGCATCCAAGTCTGCTTTCTTTTTGGGACAATTTCGAGAATCATGATAACCATAAGTGTCACAAGATGTCGCAATGACGTGGCGGTTTGTTTGATTGAATCATAGCTATCTCGGCCGTGTTTGATGCCTCTTCAAAGAAACGGAACCTTTGTTACGACATTCGGGGCAAAATATTAACCGACCGGTTCCTTGACACCAAGTGCGACCAGATACAATTCATTCTTATTCATTTCTGGTGCGTTAGGAATATCAAGTTTTACTTGTTCTAGTAATGCAGCAACATCATCCTTGTAAATGTCAAGCTTCTGTATGTCAGTAACTAAACGGGTAACCGAGTCTTCAACACTAACATAAATCTCCCTAATAACACCATTAACAAATTCTACGGGATTAGACGAGCTAGCAACATCAATCTGCCTACGCACACTCTTGTTAGGCAAAGCATTCTTTGACCATCTACGCAATAAGTATTTCCTTGGGAAATGGTAAACCTTCGACAACCTAAGAACATAGAATATATGTCGACACAACAAGCCATAACACTCGTACTTTAAGCAACTGCAATAGACCGAACAATCAGATGGCACGAACTTAACCTACAACGGGCGAATAATTGACAAAACGCTGATTAAAAACTGCTCTCATATTCGTATATGAATATAGCTGTAACAAAGTGTACATAATGTATAATATGAATATAAGGACAAATTTAAAAACAACCGTTAAATGCAAAATAGTTGTATAAAAGATAAACAGACCCACGCACACCATTAATAAATCAGCAAAGGAGAGTGATACCTTGTATTTAACTTCAACTGATACACCGTTGATTTTGTAATCCGCTTCAGTATCACGAATCACGTAAGTGTACGATGTATCATCTTCTTGTACACTTAGTGAACAACAATGATAAAGTGAAGACCATATCTCGTCCTGAACATCATAGAACAAAGTGTGTATATCTGATTCGCGACTTTCCTTTCAACCTGCAAGTGAGTTTTTAAATCCGGTGTCTTGTACCTTGAGTCATGGGTATTCTTCCCATATTTGTATCGTTGGGAGTCCATCGCTGTATCAAAATGACTCAAAAACTCGATCAAGCTCAAATGTGGGTTTGTCAGCTGACCAAAGAAGTGATTCTCACTTTCGGACCGCGATGTTGTGCGCATCAACCCAGACATCGGTTCGTTCCTGAAGTAGGCAGGTATCCACTTAGACCGCATTTCGAACATGTCGTGCAACCATTTGTGTTCACCGAGATCAAAATCTTGAATTATTGTGTGCCACTGCTCATCAAACACATCCGGTTCAATCATGTCCGTCCAAACAATGTCACACAAACGCCTCTTAAAATCAGTGTTACTACACAAGGCTGCTCCGACCTACACATAATTTAACAATAATTGAAAGCATGGCTAATTGGCTATTATTAACTAAAAATGAAATTCAAATGACATCACGTTTAATAAAAAAGCATACCTTTGTAGTAAGTTTCTGCATAATGTGCCACATACACAAACGGTGGCGCGTGTCGAATAACATTTCCTCTATTCGATCTTCATCGCCGGGTCTTGATCAGTAACAACCACCTTTGGTACCTTTACAAAAACCTTTTTAAACTTCTTTAACAGCCACGTATACCTTATTGCAGATTCGGTTGCTAATAAAGCCGCAGCAAATATGATGCATCTGTTATGGTTGTCAATACCGATAAAAGGTACCAAAACCATATTGTACCTGTAAGGTTGAATATACATGTGTATTAATGTGTGACTGGACCGTATAACAAGTGAACATGGTGCGTTATATCAAACAGTTAAAACATGCGTGATTACACCCAAGTGCCCAACAATGCAAGTCCAAGTGCCCAAGTAAGTGTTTTCTATAAACTGAAACTACAATCTTGATTCATGCCAACATAACAAACTTTTAACTAACAAACACTGCCTAAAAAATACAAACAGACCCAACAATTGGTACGTGTAACTGATACAAAGCGCAGGACATCAAATTGGTGGATGTTGTGATACAAAAGTATGTGCATACTAAGTTGATGCACCGCTTTTGAAAACGCTTTTAATGGTATGCATACTACTTTGTTGACATCATAAAATGTAGCATGAATGATTATTTGCATGTATAATCGGCATTAAAATATAGCATGAACTGATACAAATCTGCAGGCCCGAAAGTATATGATACAAAAGTATGTGTATACTAAATGTATGCACCATTATTGAGTAACGATACTAGTGGTATGCATACTACTTTGCTGACAATACTTAATGGCGTTTGTGTCCGACGTTGGGACAAGTAGATATATATAAAGTACGACTATAAGCAACAGATTGTGAAACAAAAAAGATGACTGAGGTGGTTTTATAACAGGATAGTAAGTTACCTGTTTGAGCGAAATGTAGCGTCAAATGACACAACGTCACCAAAAGCTTCGTAATTACGCTTGGCTTGTTCATCGCCCAAAAAGCAGACCAACCAATTCTTTAGTTTTTCATCCAAATTGTATTTAACGGAGAAATCAGTGAAGAACTCTTCACGACTCAACAGCTTATCAACGACCATTTGGGCATCACGACCACCAATAAAATCATTCAAACCACGCCTATAATTCTTACATTCAACATCTGTTGCACCAATATATTCAAATCCACCGTACATCTCTTTCATAACTTTAAAAGACTTAACCGGACCTATATTCACATTAGAAAGCTTATTTATGAGTTGTTGCTTGGAGAAAGTTAGTCTACGAGCTGCCCTAAGATACTTGATATCGTCTTCATATACCAAGCTATGGTTATGTTTTTCTATCAACTTGGTGACAAAGTACTTGCCATCGGGTCTCTTCTTAAGCCTAAGTTGGGCGGTACATCCACAACGACAAGATGCACGCTTCCTTCTTTTTATGACCTTCGTAGCACCTAAAGGGTTGGTTTTCTGTGTCTTATCAGTTTGAGAATCTTCGGGCTTACGATTGGGTTTAAAACCTTGTCTAACACAATAAAAGTACTTAATAGATGGATCTTCTTTCTTATAATTTGAGTTTTTCTGCCCACCCCTTCTAACCTCAAAACCACCTTCTCTTGCATAATTTTTGTAAGCCGTTAGAGCTAGTTCAATAGTATCAAATACATCCCCTTCCTTAAGTTTATTATTAGTTTTGGGGATCCAAAATTTAGTACCGTTAGGAGTCGGTTGAAAAGTGCCAACTTGATGCTCAGGAGGTGTATAATAACCTTCAACATACGTGTCTTGTCCAATGTGAATTGCTTGAGGAGTTGATGGTTCGCCTGCTACAATAGGGATTTCGCGAGGGCTTAATGGTTCGCCTGCAACAACATGAGGTGTATAGAAACATTCATCAACATAAACCTGATACATGTGCATACCAATTTACAAATGTTTGCAACATAAACCTGTGTCTGAAACTTGCAAAATGTGCATACCAATTTTTTTCTAAAATCAGTTTGATTATACAAAAATAGCAAAAACATAAAGCTTGTAACCAACTTGCTGATACAAATTACCAACCTATTGTAAATGCCATTTGAATCAAAAACATTGGTTACAAGATGGTATAAGCAAAAATGTAAAAAAACTACTTTAATTACTGGTGTTTTGGGTGAGTTTTATACAAAAAAAATTGCCCCAAAACATGAAAAACCCATTTTTGTACCTTCAACATCATCATATCGTTCTAACAACCCATATTACCCGAGCTAACAACCCCTATTACATATTTCTAACAACATACGTGGTGATTTATGTACCTTCAACATCATCAACGTGGTGATTTGGAACCGGAGAATCCATGAAATCGTTCGTTAGTTGTTTTGGGTTTAGAAACCTTGTTTTGGGAATTATAGGAAAATAATATAATTGGTTCAATATGGGGTTGAATCATTGTACTAGAGATGTAACTGAAGCTATAATTTCGGGATTGATTCATTGATTAAGTGCGTGAGATAATGGGGAGAGGAAGAACCGGTCATGAATACGAGATCCTTCAGAATTTGAAGAAGCAAAGTTTACCAAAATGCCCTTAATCCTATATAATTTAATTAAAATACATTTTGTTTTATATTTCTTTGTAAATTAAAACCATTGCCACATGTCTACCTATCATTGGTTCCTACTTTTATAACTTTAAGAAAGTTCTCACAAGAAAGTTCTATATATATATATATATATATATATATATATATATATATATATATATATATATATATATATATATATATATATATATATATATATATATATATATATATATATATATATATATATATATATATTGTCTTTTGTCATGTTTTTCTCAATTCGATAATATCTACGGTCTTTGTCGTCATTCAAAGAATGACACGGACTTTAGATGTTGTTCGAATGTTTAAAAAAATCGAAAAATCAAAAATCAAAAATATTTTTGGGAGAAAGTGAAACAATGGTTTATTGTCATTTCAGCAAGAACCCGTTTTTCAAAGATGCGAAACGAGCCATACTTTTCTTGGTTTTCAAATTTCTTGCTCGATTCTTTAAACTAATCCTTACTATATAATGAAAACTAGTTGTTTTGAAAATAACTCGGACTCTAATTTTGATAATCATCTGGACTTAAAAGTTTGTCAAAATATCTATCTCTCAATCAACAACTTATGTCATTGATTGAGGGGAGAATGATTTCAATTAAATCAAAAGTTATTTGTCATGCAATTATTTTCAAAAGATAATCATGCATGTTTATTCAATGGAGTTTAAAGTCTCAAAATCCGATCCTTATCAGTTAAAACGTTTTCATAATCAAGTCACAATTCTCCTTAAAAACTTTCAAATTCAATTTAAATCTACAGAGATCACAAATCTCAAATGATTTGATAATTGTGATCGGGGGAGAATTTGTGATTTAAATTGGATTTAAACTGATAATTCGGTAAATGGTTTTATAAGGATGTACAAGCTCTCCTTCCCACATTTGCCAAACGATTTCAAATTTTCCATGCACATGTTGAGGGGGAGCATCTATCTTAAACCACAAATATTTGAAACGTGATCAACTTATCTCAATGTGCAGTCTTTCCCTAATATGTGCAAAACATTTTCAAATATCTATGCACATATTGAGGGGGAGCAAGCTTATGAAAACCTCATCCTTCCCCAAAATGCTTTATCTACTTGATTTGATTAGGGAAGTGATGTTGATATTTTTTAGAAAATGGTAATCAAAGAAGTTAATTATTTCTCTTGCCTCCGTGTGCAAAACGATTTCAAACACTTGATGCACATGTTGAGGGGAGCTCTTGTTCTAAAAATATCAAAACAATTCAGTACAAAATACTTTGATAATATATCACAAGTATCCGGATTGATTTTCAAATGGTTTTCAATTGGTTCCAATGGCGGATGAACAATACCAAATAGACCGACCAACTTTACTTTATGTATGGTGATATAAGGATGATAAGGTTAGGTATTTGTTCCTATGATCCGCTGAACCGGAGGGATCTACCTGTGGACAATCCACTAGATAGTTTAGAAGTCCTTAGGTATATTGAAAAGGAGAAAATGAGATATGGGAAGAGTGCGGATGAGTCTTAGCTAGTCTTGGAATAAACCCAACAAGGTTCTAGCTATGAAGTCTCGTAAGCAATCAAGGGTTGAAGAATGAAAAGAATTGAATGAGAAAAGAGTGAAAACAAATAGCCCTCCAATTATTCAACCTTAGGGCGTAAACCGGTTCAATTCATTTGCTACGGTGGTTACCAAGGTAACATCGGTATTGAAGACAAGACGTCATGGACCCAAAGGACGCACCGCACTTCAACTTCCCAAACCACTCAAGTTCCTCTTAAAAGGACTTGTTTCATTCTCACGGGAACCGACATTATCTATCGACTTTCTCTAGAGATGGTTGATATTGAAGAAGGAGACCTCTCCCTAGTCTCCGATCTGGGATCCAAATATGCACAAATTAAGTCTAGAGCCACGAGATCATCAATAAATATCATTAGGACACTTTCAATGAAGACTATCTGCTTCACACAATGTGGAAAGAGATTATATCTTGAGTCCCACGATTATCCTTGTGGTATTGCGGAACATCCGAGTGATATGCAAACATATTCACAATGAAGATGGAAAGCCTTCGAGCCAACATCAAACAAGCTCTGGTAGGTGGCATGTGAGATCTATTCAATAGATTAACCATGTGACAACCGAATGTAAACAATGGGGCGATTCAATCCTTTGAATCAATCACGGTTCAGTTATGGATTGACGGATACCTTTGAAAAACCGGTCTTTGTGCTTAAAACTCTTTTCTTTAGCACTTCAACCGTGTCTAATATTTCAAATCAAAAGGTGTTTATGATTGATAATTGATTTTCATTAAAACCTTCGTTGTATTGCAAAACAATTTCTATTGTGCGATACACGATTGTTTTTCAAATCTCTTTTCATCAATCGGTGAATTTCTATTCACCGGTTCACTCACTCCGTGTTGTCTTCTTTGAGACGTTCGGTTTGAGAACGACTAGAGCATTGCGAAACCACATCAAGGAAATTCTTGAATTATACCGATCACAGCGTTATTTGTCTTCGATCAACGGGAACCGTGGGCGTGTACCTCAATTCAACGAAGTGATCAAAGACACTTTCGTGCGATTTATTGCTAATCGTTGTATGCGTAAGCCCTACTTTTGCGGTGATCGTAATGAAGCGGTCAATCCATAGCCGCATGCTCACTTAACACATTCATCTCAAAAGAAATCATGATTAGTGCATCAATGACTCGATATTTTCACTCCATGCTTCGCTACGCGCCAATATCATGAATCAACAAAAGCTTCCGCTATTCGATGAGAATATTTCATGATCCGAATGTGAGCATGTCGGTCCGTATGTCACAACATCACATAATACCAACACCACAATGGATGAATCGAGATTGATATTTGCCGATGATCTCAAAAGTCGGCTCAAAATTATTATCACGTGGATCAAGAAAGGACCTCCACTTGGATTAACCAAACATGCAATGAGAAGAATCGATGACTCACGAACTTGGAGCAAAAGTACTACATCAAGAATGCAAGAACAATTTTTAATGTAATATCTGTTTGTATTCAATGTAATTTTAGTATATGTTTGAGGTGACCTCCCTTAGGGGGAGATTGTTAGGATTTAGTAAATCCAGTTATTAAAGAGTCGGTCACCTCAAGCATATTTAATCATTAGAAAGATCGTAGTCGTAGATTATTATAAGTTAAGTAGTATTTAGCTTAAGTAACACCGTGGAGGACGGACGGGTCTTTACCCACTGTATGCCTGATCCACAGCCCGATAGGTAGCGATTTATGTAAAGACTATAAATACTCTCTACCTTCCAAGGTAGAGAGTTGGAGCTCATAATAAGACTTTTCTTTCTCTCACTAAAGTTCTCTAAACCTCTAACTTTCTCTCTCTAGAACTCTTTGTACGCCTAATTGTGTTTGGTTTGATGTGTATGTGAAATCCAATATGTTACAGTAGCACTTGATCCCGGGGCGAACTGTAGTCGCTCCAGCCAACCCGGGAATGACCTCACAAACCCATGACCGCTCCATCCGACCCTCCGTAGCAAACTCCTCGGTCTGCTTACGACTTGCTTCCCGCAGTGAGGACACGTCCGCTTCATTACGAGGTCGGGAGGCGCTAAAGGTCTTCTTCACTCCACCGCACTGGTAAAGCCCGACCTACACCAGAATATGACCGCTGCTTACCACCAATCACGGACGCAGAATCTCGCGGTCACCATGCGGGTCCCATCGAGGTGCTCTATTCCGCATCCGTGTCATCTCGCTCTGTTTAGTTACAAAAAAACAAGAAAAGTAATATATAAGTCATGATGCATTATATTTCATCAAAATGGGTGACTTTGAAAATAAATTATACTTACATATCTAGCCTCAGATAACGGGGACTCAAAGACATCGCCCCTCGTATGGTTCCGACGGTAAAGCTCTATCAAGTCTTCTCCAAGCGCCGCCTCAGTCCTGCTGGTCAACTGTTTAGAAATAAAATCAATAACGACACACCCAACACCATGTATATATATATATATATATATAAATAAATAGTTTAAATAAAATGATTAAAATATAAATAAAATGATTAAATAATAATAAGCATGTATCGATTCATATCCTAACCCGATAGTTTTAAAGGTCTTCTTTATTTCATAGTATGTATCGTTACCCGCCCCCGATATAAAAAGCAATCATTTACACAAGCATGTATCGATTCATATCCTAACCCGATAGTTTTAAATGACTTCTTTATTTCATAGTATGACGATGGCATGTTGTATCCTAGAACGGGCGGGAAAACTTCCTTGAATAAAGTTAGTAACTCATTAAATGTGGTGTCACTCACTTTACTTTTGACCTTGATGTGCGTAATCTTTGCCATAAAGTCTAATGAAGACATCCACTCACAGGGTATAGTTTTTCGTTGGCAGTGGCAAGTAACTCCTCATACTCATTACGTTGAGGAATTGCGTCGTTACTTGTCTCGCCAATATTTCCTTGAGTTGGATCATCTGGTTCGTTATTCTGTAAGATATAGGATTTCATAATCACATCAAAGCATAAACATATGAGGCGTATACAAGTTTTAGAGAGAAAGGGAGATGTTCTAGTGAGAGAAACACATAGAAGGTTAGATTGCCAATGAACATCCAACCCTCTCCCTTGTGGGGAGAGGGCTACTTATACAAAGAAGCACACCCTCCTTCGGGCTGTGGATCAGGCATACAGTGGGTAAAGACCCGACCTTCCTTCACGGTGTTGCACTAGACTAAACTATGCTAATAACAAACTAACAAATAACGTAATAAATGATATGTCTACGAGCTAACTTAAGCTAGATAATATTTTGGGGTGACCGATGCTTTACAATAGAATTTCCAATTCCTAACAATCTCCCCCTAAGGGAGGTCACCCCATGATTTACAATTTAGCATCCTAGCATTCCAATTGATCTTTAGCCTTGAGCTCGTAGACTTCACTTCATAAAATAATCAATCTTTGTGCTTTCATGGTGAAAATATAATAATCCAACTATAATGAACATTAAGTGGAGGTTATTGTGCTGATCCACAATATGATGACCTTTGAGCTTTATAAGAGATCATCAGCCACAGTTGATCTCAGCATCACTCATTGTTGTGTTGCCCGCATATGATGTAGTGACAATTTGGACCGACATGCTCACATTCTGGATCATGATTTCTTCTTATCAGAGTAATGGAAGCTTTAGATGATTCATGATATTTGCAACATCGTAGTAGAAGCATGGAGTGAGAATATCAGAGTCATTGATGCATTAATCATGATTTCTTTTGAAATGAATGTGTTGTATGAGCATGCGGCTATGAATTGACCTCTCCATTCTGATCAGCTGCAAGCGTCGGGTGTACCTGCATACAACAGTTAGCAATAAACGCACGAAAGTGTCTTTGATCACTTTCATTGAATTGAGGTACACGCCCACGGTTCCCGCTTGATCGAGACAAGCTTGCTGTGATCGTGTAAAATTCAAGAATCTCCTTGACAGGGTTTCAGATTCCGCTCTAGTCGTTCTCAAACCGAACGCCTCAAAGAAGACAACACGGAGTGAGTGAACCAACGAATTTGAGATTCACAGATTGATGAAAAGAGATTTGAAAAACAGTCGTGTACTGCTCAAAATAAAGTGTTTTTGCAATACAACGAAGGTTTTAACGAAAATCAATTATTAATCATAAACACCTTTTATTTTTGAAATATTAGTACACAGTCGACGTGCTAGAGAAAATATTTTTAAGCACAACGACCGGTTTTTCAAAGATATCCGTCAATCCATAACCTTAACCAGGATTGATTCAAAGATTTTTAAGCACAACGACCGGTTTTTCAAAGACATGCCACCTACCAAGAGCTTATTTGATGTTGGCTCTAGAAGGATTTCCATCTTCATTGTGAATATGTTTGCATATCACTCAGATGTTCTGGCAATACCACAAGGATAATGTGGGACTCTAAAGTATATTCTCTCTTCCACATTGTGTGAAACAGAGAGTCTTCATTGATTGTGTCCTTAATGAGATTTATTGATGATCTCGTGGCTCTAGACTCAATTGTGCACATTTGGTTCCTATGTTGGAGACTGGGGAGAGGGTCTCCTTCTTCAATATCAACAATCTTTAAGAGAAAGTCGATAGATTATGTCGGTTCCCCGTGAGAATGAAACAAGTCCTTTTAAGAGGAACTTAAGTAGCTTGGGAAGTTGTAGTGCGGGCATCACTTGGGTCCATGATGTATTGTCTTCAAGATGCAGTGTTACCTTAGTAAACACCAAGAACATATGTATTGAACTCGGTATCCCCTAAGGTTGAATTATTGGAGGGCTATTTCTTTTCACCATTTTTCATTTCATTTCTTTTCATTCTTCAACCCTTCAAGCTTACCGAGACTTCATTACTAGAACCTTGTTGGGTTTATTCCGCCTCTAGCTATATCTCGATCCGCACTCTTCCCATATCTCACTTTTCTCCTTTTTTTTCCATCATACCTAAGGACTCTACACTATCTAGTGGATTATCCCTGGGTAGATCCCTCCGGCTCTGGTTGGATCGTGGGAATGAATACCTAACCTATCTATCCTTATAACACCATGCATAAAGTAAATTGGTCGGTGCTTTTTGGTATTGTTCATTCTTCCGTGAAACCAATTGAAAAATCATTTGAAAATCAATCAAGATACCTGTGATATAATATCAAAGTATTTTGTACCTTAACTGTTTTGATCATTTAGAAATGCTCCCCCTCAACATGTGCATAAGATTTTGAAATTGTTTAGCACATGGAGGCAAGAGTTCTTTGAAACAATTTCTTAATCACTATTTCCGTAGAAACAGCCATTTGATTTTCTTGGTAAATTCTCCCCCTCAATATGTGCATAAGATATTTGAAAACATTTTATCACATAGAGGTAAAAGATCTTTTGAAATACATCCACGATTACCAAATATTTAGAAACCATTTAACACTCAATCAAGGTACATTATGTTAAAGCATAGAAGTCTTTGTACCTTGAAGGTTTATATTTGTTTTGAAATGCTCCCCCTTAATATATGCTTCGAGATTCGAAAAAAGTTTGGCACATATTAGAGAGCAGTATGCACTTTGAGACAAAAAAATGGTCACCTTTTATCATCTTTCATATTTATATCACATTTTCTCCCCCGATCAAAATTTTCAAATCCTTTGAGATTTTGGATCTCAAGTGATTTAAATATGTATGAAACAAAACTTTGTTGGAGAAAAATGTGTCCCGTTTTATATGATCTGAAGTGGACTTTTTAGATAAAAAGGGAAACCACAATACATAACCTATTGATTGGCTCCGAACGGTCTATCTTTTATTAGTCAACCACTTGTGAATGGTCAACCATAAAAGTCAAACAGCTCAGAACGCAATGCAATTAAGTCCAGAGGAGTTTAGTGTTTCCCCGGGTCGTTAAGTCCCAACGAGTTGTGCGATTGAATAGCTAAACGTGTAGTGATCGGGTGATATTGAACAGGAAAGGGGTTATGATTGATTACACTAAGGAAATTAAATCTAATAAAGACTTTGAAGTCATTTTAATTCTATATTTAAAATCGTTTAACGATTTAAAACCTAAAATGATCTAAAATCACTTTTACTCTAAAATGCAATTTAAAACTTTATTATGATTTAAAACTAATTTTTATGATTTTTCTTTTATTTATTTGATTTAAAACTAATTTTAAACTTTTAAAACTAATCTAAAATACTAGAAATTATGAAATTAAAGAGGAAAATTGTGAAACTATTTTTAAAAATCTTAAATGACTAAATAAAATTTTCAAAACTAATTTTGTATTTTATGATTATTTTTCTATTTTCTATGAATTAAAATTATTTAAAACTAATTAAATGGCTAAAATTACAAATTAAACTAGGAAAAATCTGGAAAATTATTTTTTGCTTTTTATATTTATCTTAATCTATGAAAATTGAAAAATTATTTTTTTTGAAGTTTTTCTGATTTATTTGTATTAAAAAGTGCTTAAAAAGTCTTTAAAATTGATTTAAAATAAGAAAAATAGTAAACAGTGGCAGAAAATTATGAAAACTTCAGGAAAATTCTAAAAAATTATTCTAAATATATGAAGAATAAGAAAAGTGATGCAGGTGTGCAAGAATTAGGTTCTGTAGATAAAAGTGCTTATAAATAAGCACTTATAATAAGCTAATGGCTATAAATGGACACCAAATTATCACAGAAGCTAGGGTATGCTAAAATTACTTAAAACCAACCTATATTAACTAATCTAAACCTATGAAAAGCAATCTACAATGATCTAATTCCAATTAAGCCTAGAGTAAATAAGCTCTAACTGCCTAACTTTAAACTCATCGCATGAGCTTATCCAATAAGCTATAGAGGAAAAAAGAACCTAGGTCCTCTAGCCAACCAACCAAAGGGATTATGTACCAAATTTCAGCCCATAACAAGCTAAAATGAAGCTTGGAGAGGACCTGCAAGTTGCATGTACACAACTCAGTGTATGCTGAGTGTGCATAGGACAATATCTAGCTGTTTGCACAACTAATTCAGAGCTTATATAGGTCTTCTAAAAGTCCACAAAAACCAGTTTTCAAAAATAGACCAACTGAACTAGCAAATCCCAAAGTCTCACTTAATTTGAACTAAAAATGAATCCATGAAAAATCAACAAAGTTTTGCAAAAATCACTTTTTCCACTTTTGACTTTTTGAGAATAAGAACAAGGCTGACTTTTATGAACTTTGAATCAAATCTACTTACTGATTATGATAAATTATACTGAATTAAGACTAGATTGATCAACACTAACAACTTATAAACATGATAGCATGATTATGGAACATAGAAATCCAACAGTCAATAAACAAGATGTGATCACAAGCTATTTTGACTTCCTTTCAATTGAGCACTGGTTTTTATTGTTTCACTGAGTTAATAGATCCTATTGTGACATACATCAAACTAGAACAATACCACAAACAACCTTTACCACAGTTAAATCAATGAATCCAAACAACCCTTTTAAGAAAGTGAATATTTGCTTTTCACAGGAAATGTTTAATTTAGACCACGAATCCAATTCCATAGGTTATATTATCATCCCATAAGTCCATATAAACATAAAACATTAACAACAACTGCAAGAAACTTAAAAATGACAAATACACCTATTTGACTGTGGAAATAAAATTTCAAGCAACTATAAATTCCAAAGAACAAACAAGCTATTTTAATTAATGAATCTACTTAACCATAACACGTAAACATATAAACATGAAGATTAAAGCATAAAGCATACGTGATACAAAAATGCAAATAAGTAGAAATTAAGCTTACAAAGTGAATTCAGCGAAAACATAGAACAAGGACCAAGGATCCACCCTAATAGCTTACCACTAAGCTTCTAAACCCAAGGCCATCCAAAATTTACCTCGCCCAAATTGTGATCATCTTCTTCATTGAATTTTTCGTTTTTATATATTTTTATGTGATTTTTTTGGTATTTTTGAATTATAACTCTACACTAATTTTTTAGGTTACTAAATGCTTTCAGAAGCTTTCTAGGAGCTTAATTGAGCTTAATGAGTCCTTAACATCAACTAATAATAACTTTAAGCTAATATGAGAATTTTAAGTAAAAATTGCACAAACTGAATACTTGAAGATTAACTGAAATTGAAACTGAAAAGAGGTTTAGATTACACTGAAATTACTTACAAAGTACTTGAAAGCTTGAAATTGCATTGGAAATTTAAAATTACACTATTCGACACTACATAAACTAAATTACACTAGATAGCTCTGATGAGTGTCTAAATACTCATCATTTTTGTACAATCTAAACTGCAAAATCATCTGAAAACACTCAGAAACACATCAAAATGATCAAAATACTACAAATCAGTGTTTTATGTGTTTTAAATGCAAAATATCAAAATCGATGAAAACGATCAAATTTGCAAAATTGGCGCTTTAGTCCCCAAGTTTCAAAAGTTGTCAAAAACAGGTCCACAGTATTTCAAAATAAAGAAAATGTCATTTTAGGTCCATGGGATTCAAAAGTTGTCAAAACAAACCTTTGAAATGTAAAATTTGCAAAATTACAACTTTGGTCCTTAAACTTTGAAAATTGTCAAAATTAGTCCTTGGATATTTTAAAATGGAAAATTATCAAAAGTTATCCTTGTACTATTCAAGTTTGGCAAAATGGTCCTTGTGTTAACATTGGAAAAGTTCAGTTTGGTCCCTTATCTTTGGCGAATTACATTTATGGTCCTTGATTACTAAAGCTTAACCAAATGGACCCTTGTTATTAATTAAGCCCAAATCCAATCCAATACACCCCTCGACCCGGTCCGTTTACCCAACCCCAAACCCGGTCAACCAACCCATCTAGTCAAACAAACCAACCCCTTTTACCCGCGCTTTTTCTCTCAACACCGCCTCGAAATCACTCACCATAACCATCCCCCTCCTCAACAAAACCACTCTTTGTCCCCTCCACCTCAACATAAAACAAAAACCATTAAATGATCATTTCACCCCTTTACTCTACCCTCCAACTGTCAAAAAAATCCAATTGGCGCCAAAATTCAATCCAAGGGCCAAAAATGGTTTTAAGCTCATCCAAGGGTTGAGGATGAAAGTGGGAAAGAATCAGAGCACGTGGAAAAGACTTTTGGAAGTATAAAAAGGAGAAGGGAAGAAGAGAAAAAGGAGTTAGTTAGTTTTAAATTTTCTTTAATGTCGCTTTTGTAATCAAATGTTTTAGTTTTAGTTAAAATGTGTAATTTCGGTTTCTTTATATCACAATTATGTTAAATTAACTTTGTAATGTGTTTTGAATATCAATCAAAGTCTTTTATTTAAGCTCCTAAGTTCATGCCCATCGTTAAACTTTTCGCCATAAACTCTATTGCCCAAGATTGTTAAAGGTTTATTTTAAGCTTCATTAAGTTCATTTAAGCCATTGAAAGCTTTTCATAAGCTCTCATTTCAGTTTCAAGCATTTTTGGCTCAGGGTCAACAAAAGTCAACCATGAGCTCAAATTGCAAATGAATTGGATTTGGTGGATGCAGAGGTTGATTTGGGTTATATTAGTTTAGGATAGAATAGGTTTGGGTTTGGTCTTAGCCTGAAAACAGCTGGAAACCTAAGTGAGTTTATATTTAACTTATCATTTCAAGTCAATTTGCAGTTTTTGCTTATCTGTTCATCTTTGGTTTTTATTAGTTTAAATGTGTTTATTTAGTTGTATTAAATATGATTAAGTTCAGATTGATCATTGGTATAAGCTAGTGTAGTATTTCTATCAAGTTTGGTTGCTTAACAGTAGTTATAGGGGTGTTTGGATTATTAGCTTAATCTGTTTTCAAAGGTTGTTCAGTGTTTGAGATAAGTTGGATCACATTTGTTTAGCCCATTTATACTCTTATCTTTCCTAGTTTGGTGCCTGCAACCATCCTAAGTCAACATTACATGCATCTGTCTTGTTATGCTCAACTGTTGAGACTTTTGCATTTCAAATACTTATTTTGTGTTTAAAAATCATAAACAAAGCTTTTGTTAACTTCCTTTCATCAATATACACCTAGATCAGTCATAAAAATTGGATCAAACTTCATCAAAGTCAAACTGTCAATTTGTTCAAAAAGTCAAAACTTGTCTAAATTTGGATTTGCGCAGAACTTGCGTGATCGCACAGTGTTTTATTAAAGCTCTTTAGGTTCTGATTTTTGGTCTCCAAGTAGTCTACTAGGTGGTCTTTAAGACCTAATAACTGTTTTAGCTCAAGCCCTCTGGATAAACTTGTGCATAAGCTCAAAATCGCACCTTGGTGCCTGCTCCAACTCAAGATTCATCGAGTATTTTTCTCGACTTTTGTGCAAGCTTGCACAGCTTATAAAAGCTTTAAAGGTCTGGTCTTTTGGTTATAAGTAGTTACTTAGGTCTAGTTTAGAACTTAATAATTGGTTTTAGTTTGTAGCTTATTTGGGTGCTTATCTTGGGACCGCAGTAGGTACCCATTTACATTTTTAGCTTAATCTCATAATCTTCAAATTTGTGTCATATTGCTATTCAGTAGTTTTAGCTTGTTGATTTAAGTTTCATTTGGTCATTTTTAGTATATCATAGTTTCAGTTATCAGTGGGCTGCTTGTTTTGCTCATTTGCTTATCAAGTGCTTATTTCAATAAGCACTTGATTCATTCAGTTTCATATCCTTCCACACAACCCCTTGTTTTTCTATTTTTCCTAGCTTCTATATATTATTTTAGAGTTTTTCTTGAAATTTTCAGATTTTTCTAAGTTGTTTTGCTATTTTTCTCAATTTAAATTAGTTTTTAAGCCTTTAAATAGCATTAAATACAAAAATTTAGAAAAGGTTCAAAAAAATAATTTTTCAATTTTCTTAAGTTTAGATAAATATTAGAAGCCTAAAAAGTATTTTTCCATATTTTTCTTAGTTTAATTTGTATTTTTAAATAATTTAATTAGTTTTAAATAGTAATTAATTAATAATAAATACGTAAAAAGTCTAAAAAATATATTTTTAGTTTTAAAATTAGTTTTATCATATTTTAGATTTTTCTAAGTCTTAATTTTATTTTTCTAGTCTTATTTCATAATTTCTTTTATTTTAGAGTATTATTAAATAGTTTAAAATAGTTTTTAATTAATAATAATTAATTAATTAGTTATAAAAATAATTTTCCTTTTCTAATAATTTTCTTATATAATTAGGATTGTAAAAATGTATTTTCTATATTCATAGGTATTTTCCTTCTTTATTTTCACGTTTTATTTTGTACGTTAACGTAGTTTTTAATTTAAACGTAAGTTTTAGGTTTTAAACGTTCATCACTTTAAATATAGTGATAGCGTTTATTTAATATCTTTTATCTTTTTAATTTTCTTAATTTGTATTTAAGCCGTTGTTATTTGTTGGCTTTTTCAGTAGTGTAATATTCAATCCTAATCCTTTACAGATCACTATCCTTAGTGATCATTCCATCATCTGAGTTTGTGTTTGCACACCATTGAGTCTCCGTGGGACATAACGACCCGGGAATTCACTATATTCTCCAGGACTTCATTGCATTTGTGTCTGAGCTGTTTTAAGCTTCTTACGGTCAGTCATTCACAAGTGGCTGGCTTGTGTGAGGTAACTTGACGGTTTTGCACCGATCAAATTTTGGCGCCGCTGCCGGGGAGGCTTTAGCGTGTGTTTAGCCTTTTTCAGATCCATTCTTGCACATACCCCATCTTTTGTAAAAAGGTTTTTGTAAAGTTATCGAAAAATCCAAAGTTCATTAACACTTTTCCTAAAGTGTTATCAACACCAAAAATATTTTCATTTTTGTTTTATAGCATATTTTTCAAAATCCAAAATATCCATCTTTTATCCTCCAACTGCTTAATTCTCCATTCCTTACCCTCTAACTGCTTAATTCTTCATCTCTTATCCTCTTATCCGTTTAATTCTCTATGTCATGGTATTTGACATGTTCACAGTGTGGAGGTCCATTTAACGGTGGAAATTGTCGGCGATGTACCAATGTGGGTTTCGGAGACAAATTTGTCGATAATCCCGATCCCATTTCAAATGAAACACCGATTTTTCCTACCTACCTCCACATTGTACGAATCCTACTCATGCGAGTATTATGGAATGATTCTCATTACGGTTTTGATTGTCCACCACGGGTCCCGCTTGTCTATGAGCCGAACCGTGTTACAATCGAACTTTGGTGAAAGTTATTTTCCCAACTATCTCATTGTGAGAATTGCGGGGTCCTCATGAGACTTTTGAATGTCAACCGATGAATCAAAATTTTCAAAATTCCAATTCTCCGGTTTGACAATTTCCAACCCCACAAGATTCCATCGGTCATCGACTTCCGAGCCTTCACAAAGATCTCAATGATTACGAGGAGTGTAATTTTCCTCAAAGTTCAAGAAATACGCATTCGAAAGAAACCGCAAATGAAAAGAATGGTGTGTAAGCTTCAAAGAGATGAATATAAGAATCGATATGATGACGATGATGATGAGGATAGTATTCAAATGAAGGAATACTATGAGGACGACGAGGAGAGTGTTACTCAATTGAACGATCTTATTTCTCAACTCCCCGCCTATTGCTATCACACCTATCTTACCTTTTATTGCTTCCAAAGACTCTCTCATAATGGAGGATGAGCATTTTGGCACAATTCGAAACGGAATCGTCTAGTGTTGAGGATCTTGTCCCAATCCCAAGTGAGTCCGAGGATATATCCGATAGTGATTGTGATTTGCCTTTTGTGATTCTCTTGACATTTCGAGGTTACTTCCGGATTTTCTCAAATCCTCTTTTGAATTTAATGATGACTACACTTTTGAGAAAGTAAATCCTCTTTTCGATGAAATGTCCGAGGCCGATCTGAGACCATCACGGAAGTGGTGGAAATTGCTAGCTCTCGAGCACACCACTTGTCCCACCTCCGTATTCTATCTTATCTCTTCCATCATGTGATGATGATTCTATCCTCATCGATGAGATTCATGATCCAAAAATCATGAATTCTCCTTCCGATAATGAGGATTTAGTCATGATCATCATCATGATTCTCCTTCTTTTCTTCACCTACTCGGTGACTTCCTCTCTCTTCACTCCTTCGGAGTGAGGACACTATCTTTGACCCCGGCATTTTCATTTATCATTTTGAGCCGTTCTATGTATATCTCATCGGTGTGGAACTTTCACGCTTCAAATGTTTGTCCAAACATCTTGATTGAAAGTCCGATGGAGATTGTTTCGCCACTTTGCTTCCCATGAACCATTGAATTGGGGTCGAGTCAAGCTAGCGACTCGAAATCAAAAACAAGAGCTAACACCATATGGGTTTTCACCCATATTTCGCCTTTTACCCTTTCTATCACCTAAGTGTGGGGTGATGCCCACATGTTATATATATATATATATCTCTCGAAAAAAAAAAAAAAAAAAAAAAATCTTCTTTCTAAATAATGGCCGTAGTATTTCCTTTTACGTTCTTTGTTTCGGCATAACCGCTGTACTTTGAATATTGAGGGCAATATTCATTTCTAAGTGTGGGGAATTCACTAATTTCATATATTATCTACCCAATTCCCGCTTTTGGCCAAATTTTTTTTTGGAGTAAGTGTTCTACACTTTCTCATTTGGTTATCATCCGCCATGTCAGAAGACAAAAGGATTGGCTAATCCAGAGCAAACGGCTCTTGGTAAAGATATATCAAATCCGTTTATATGGCTTGCAATTTGCCCAAAATTGTATGGTTTTCACCACCATATCCTTAAAAGTGAAGAGTTGGCTAGCCCGCAAGGTTATGGCTTGTGGTAAAGGCGATGGAAAATCCATAATTGGTAATCACCACCAAAGATAATATTGATAATTTATCTAAGAGTTGGCTAGTCCGTAAGGTACGGCTTCCGGTAAAGACAAAATCAAATCCGTTGGAAGTCGGTGATTTGCTCAAAATCACATGGTTATCGGTGTACCATGGTTCTTACTTGAACTGAAACATTTGGCTACTCCGAGTAATGGCTTTTGGTAAAGAGTTTTCAAATCCATTAAAGTTTTCTCAAATCATTGCTAGGGACTAGCAATATCTTAGTGTGGGGATTGATGAGTGTCTAAATACTCATCATTTTGTACAATCTAAACCGCAAAATCATCTCGAAAACACTCGAAACACATCAAAATGATCAAAATACCACAAATCGTTGTTTTATGTGTTTTAAATGCAAAATATCAAAATCGATGGAAAACGATCAAATTTGCAAAATTGGCGCTTTAGTCCCCAAGTTTCAAAAGTTGTCAAAAACAGTCCACGGTATTTCAAAATAAAGAAAATGTCATTTTAGGTCCATGGATTCAAAAGTTGTCAAAACAAAGCTTTGAAATGTAAAATTTGCAAAATTACAACTTTGGTCCTTAAACTTTGAAAATTGTCAAAATTAGTCCTTGGATATTTTAAAATGGAAAATTATCAAAAGTTATCCTTGTACTATTCAAGTTTGGCAAAATGGTCCTTGTGTTAACATTGGAAAAAGTTCGAGTTTGGTCCCTTATCTTTGGCGAATTACATTTATGGTCCTTGATTACTAAGCTTAACCAAATGGACCCTTGTTATTAATTAAGCCCAAATCCAATCCAATACACCCCTCGACCGGTCCGTTTACCCAACCCCCAAACCCGGTCAACCAACCCATCTAGTCAAACAAACCAACCCCCCTTTTTACCCGCGCCTTTTTCTCTTCAACACCTGCTCCTGAAATCACTCACCATAACCATCCCCCCTCCTCAACAAAACCACTCTTTGTCCCCTCCACCTCAACATAAAACAAAAACCATTAAATGATCCTTTCACCCCTTTACTCTACCCTCCAACTGTCAAAAAAATCCAATTGGCGCCAAAATTCAATCCAAGGGCCAAAAATGGTTTTAAGCTCATCCAAGGGTTGAGGATGAAAGTGGGAAAGAATCAGAGCACGTGGAAAAGACTTTTGGAAGTATAAAAAGGAGAAGGAAGAAGAGAAAAGGAGTTAGTTAGTTTTAAATTTTCTTTAATGTCGTTTTGTAATCAAATGTTTTAGTTTTAGTTAAAATGTGTAATTTCGCTTTATATCACAATTATGTTAAATTAACTTTGTAATGTGTTTTGAATATCAATCAAAGTCTTTTATTTAAGCTCCTAAGTTCATGCCCACTGTTAAACTTTTCAGTTACAAACTCTATTGCCCAAGATTGTTAAAGGTTTATTTTAAGCTTCATTAAGTTCATTTAAGCCATTGAAAGCTTTTCATAAGCTCTCATTTCAGTTTCAAGCATTTTTGGCTCAGGGTCAACAAAAGTCAACCATGAGCTCAAATTGCAAATGAATTGGATTTGGTGGATGCAGAGGTTGAGTTGGGTTAAATTAGTTTAGGATAGAATAGGTTTGGGTTTGGTCTTAGCCTGAAAACAGCTGGAAACCTAAGTGAGTTTATATTTAACTTATCATTTCAAGTCAATTTGCAGTTTTTGCTTATCTGTTCATCTTTGGTTTTTATTAGTTTAAATGTGTTTATTTAGTTGTATTAAATATGATTAAGTTCAGATTGATCATTGGTATAAGCTAGTGTAGTATTTCTATCAAGTTTGGTTGCTTAACAGTAGTTATAGGGGTGTTTGGATTATTAGCTTAATCTGTTTTCAAAGGTTGTTCAGTGTTTGAGATAAGTTGGATCACATTTGTTTAGCCCATTTATACTCTTATCTTTCCTAGTTTGGTGCCTGCAACCATCCTAAGTCAACATTACATGCATCTGTCTTGTTATGCTCAACTGTTGAGACTTTTGCATTTCAAATACTTATTTTGTGTTTAAAAATCATAAACAAAGCTTTTGTTAACTTCCTTTCATCAATATACACCTAGATCAGTCATAAAAATTGGATCAAACTTCATCAAAGTCAAACTGTCAATTTGTTCAAAAAGTCAAAACTTGTCTAAATTTGGATTTGTGCAGAACTTGCAGCAGTCACACAGGTTTTATTAAAGCTCTTTAGGTTCTGATTTTTGGTCTCTAAGTAGTCTACTAGGTGGTCTTTAAGACCTAATAACTGTTTTTAGCTCAAGCCCTCTGGATAAACTTGTGCATAAGCTCAAAATCAGACCTTGGTGCCCTGCTCCAACTCAGTATTCACTGAGTATTTTTCTCAGCTTTTGTGCAAGCTTGCACAGAGCTTATAAAAGCTTTTAAAGGTCTGGTCTTTTGGTTATAAGTAGTTACTTAGGTCTAGTTTAGAACTTAATAATTGGTTTTTAGTTTGTAGCTTATTTGGGTGCTTATCTTGGGACTGCAAGTAGGTACCCATTTCTGTTTTTTAGCTTAATCTCATAATCTTCAAATTTGTGTCATATTGCTATTCAGTAGTTTTAGCTTGTTGATTTAAGTTTCATTTGGTCATTTTTAGTATATCATAGTTTCTGTTATCAGTGGGCTGCTTGTTTTGCTCATTTGCTTATCAAGTGCTTATTTCAATAAGCACTTGATTCATTCAGTTTCATATCCTTCCACACAACCCCTTGTTTTTCTATTTTTCCTAGCTTCTATATATTATTTTAGAGTTTTTCTTGAAATTTTCAGATTTTTCTAAGTTGTTTTGCTATTTTTCTCAATTTAAATTAGTTTTTAAGCCTTTAAATAGCATTAAATACAAAAAATTCAGAAAAGGTTCAAAAAAATAATTTTTCAATTTTCTTAAGTTTAGATAAATATTAGAAGCCTAAAAAGTATTTTTCCATATTTTTCTTAGTTTAATTTGTATTTTAAATAATTTAATTAGTTTTAAATAGTAATTAATTAATAATAAATACATAAAAGTCTAAAAATATATTTTAGTTTTAAAATTAGTTTTATCATATTTTAGATTTTTCTAAGTCTTAATTTTATTTTTCTAGTCTTATTTCATAATTTCTTTTATTTTAGAGTATTATTAAATAGTTTAAAATAGTTTTAATTAATAATAATTAATTAATTAGTTATAAAAATAATTTTCCTTTTCTAATAATTTTCTTATATAATTAGGATTGTAAAATGTATTTTCTATATTCATAGGTATTTTCCTTCTTTATTTTCACGCTTTATTTTGTGCGTTAACGTAGTTTTAATTTAAACGTAAGTTTTAGGTTTTAAACGTTCATCACTTTAAATATAGTGATAGCGTTTATTTAATATCTTTTATCTTTTTAATTTTCTTAATTTGTATTTAAGCCGTTGTTATTTGTTGGCTTTTTCAGTAGTGTAATATTCAATCCTAATCCTTTAAAGATCTCTATCCTTAGTGATCATTCCATCATCTGAGTTTGTGTTTGCACACCATTGAGTCTCCGTGGGACATAACGACCCGGGAATTCACTGTATTCTCCAGGACTTCATTGCATTTGTGTCTGAGCTGTTTTAAGCTTCTTACGGTCAGTCATTCACAAGTGGCTGGCTTGTGTGAGGTAACTTGACGGTTTTGCACCGATCAAGCTCTCTTCTCTGCTTCTCCTTCCTTCTATTTATTAAACAAAAGTGTTCCCCCTTGACCTCTGAGTAATTCCCACCACTTTGCAGAGCCATTAGATCACTTGGGCTCTTTTTAGCCGTTGATGAGTTTTTGGCGGGAAAACGATTTTAGCAACTTGGGGGTGGATTGAGCGCACGGTAAGAGGAAGCATTAAATGCTTTTGGACGTTTGGTGAGGTGGAGTGATAAGGGTGGTGGTATGTGAGCTGGAGGTATGGTTGTGGGAGTTGGTTGCAGAGAAGTGGGTGAAGGAGGTGAAGTGGAGGGAAAACGAGGGGCTGGGTTTGACCGAGTGTTTGACCGGGTTTTTATTAATAGGCAAAGGGTTCAAATAAGGGGGGTTCACGGGGTTTTGGCTAGTTCAAAAAGGTCAAGGCTCAAGGTTCAAGCTAGGTTTGGATTTGATATTAATAACAAGGACCAAAATTGCAATTCCACAAAAACCAAGGGACCGAAACTGTAATTATCCAATATTCATCATAGGGACCAATTATGACAAGTTTAATTTTCCCAAGGACCAAAATAATAATTTTCAAATTAAAATGTCCAGGGTAATTTCATCAATCTTTGAAATTTCGTGGACTAAAGTTGCCATTTTGCAAAATTGAATTTTATAAGGCTAATTTTGACAACTTGAAAATCCCCGAGGGCCTTTTATGAAAAATTAACTTGTTTTGAATAACTGTGACTAGATTTGACAATTTATGCATAAAATACGCCTAAATATTTTTTCTGCCTTTTCAAGACTTTTCAAAGTGTTTTGATCGCTTTTGCAAAGCAGATGGAACAAAATGATGAGTATTTACACACTCATCAATCCCCACACTAAAACATTGCTAGTCCCTAGCAATCTTTTGAGAAAACTTAATGGATTTGAATCTCTTTACCAAAAGCCATTACTTTTGGAGTAGCCAATTGTTTTAGTTCAAATAAGAACCTTGGTACAATGATAACCAAATGATTTTGAGCAAATCACCGCCTTTCAACGGTTTTGATTTGTCTTTACCGTGCCGCTTGCTTCGGACTAGCCAACTCTTAGATAAAATATCTTTGGTGAGTCGATTACCAATTATGGTTTTCCAACCGCTTTACCACAAGCCATAAACTTGCGGGCTAGCCAACTCTTCACTAATTAAAGATATGGTGAGTGAACACCATACAATTTTGGGCAAATTGCAAGCCGTCAACGGATTTGAGATATCTTTACCAAGAGCCGCTTGCTCTCGGATTAGCCAATCCTTTTGTTTATTAGACATGGCGGATCGATAACCGTAAGTCGAGTAAGTGCAAAACACTTACTCCAAAAAATTTTTGGCCAAAATGGGGAATTGGGTGGTATAATTACATGATAAAATTCGTGAGAATTCCCCACACTAGAAATGAATATTGCCTCAATATTCAAAGTACCGCGGTTATGCCGAAACATAGAACGAAAAGGGAAATACTACGCCATTATTTGGAATTTTGTTTTTTTTTTGATAAAACTTATATACAACAATGGGCAACTCCCCACACTAGGGTGGTAGAAAATAGAAAGAAGTCGAAATACGGTGAAAACCCATATAGTGTGCTATTGTTTTTGATTCCCGAGTCGCTAGCTTGACTCGATCCCCGCATTCATTGGTTCATGGGAAAGTTTGTAGATCCGGACAACCACGGTGGAATGTCCTCTCCAAAATAGTGCTTCAATCGATGACCATTCACTTTAAAATTTGGACCATCGGGTTGAGATAACTCAATGGTTCCATAAGGAAATACTTTAGTGATGGTGAATGGTCCGCACCAATGGATTTTAGTTTTCCGAGAAAATCTTCAATCTTGAATTGAAAAGAAGGACTCGATCACCGACGTTGAAAACGCGGTTCTTGATTTTGGAGTCATGAATCTTCTTTGTCTTTTCTTTGTAGATCAAAGAGTTCTCGATGCTTGATCACGGAGTTCATTTAATTCATTCATTTGAACTTTCCGTGATCACCAAATGTCTGAATATCGGTTGGCATGTTTCAAGGCCCAAGATGCTTTGTGCTCAAGCTCAATCGGCAGATGACACGCCTTCCGTACACTAGCTTGTATGGAGTACACCCGATGGGTGTTTTATAAGTCGCACGGAAGGCCCAGAGTGCGCCATCTAGCTTATCCGACCAAGAGGCACGATTTTCGCCACCGTCCTCTCCGAATTCTTTAATCCTCGGTTGGAAACTTCCACTTGCCCACTTGTTCGGGGTGGTACGCAGAGAGAGACGGTGAGTTACACCATACTTTTGCATGACTCTATCAAACCGGTCATTGCAGAAATGCGCACCACGATCATCGATTATAGCTCGTGGAGTTCCAAACCTAGCAAAAGAGATTTTAAGAATTTCACAACAACTCGGGCATCGTTGGTAGGTAAAGCTTTCGCTCAACCCATTTTGACAAATAGTCAACGGCCACGAGTATGTATTTATTTCCTCGAGATGAAGGAAATGGCCCCATAAAGTCAATGCCCCGGATGTCAAAAATCTCACACACTTGAATGGCGCTTTTGCGGCATTTCATTTCTTTGTGAGATATTTCCGTGACGCTGACAAGCGTCACTGTGTTTTGACAAATTCGTGGGCATCTTTGTAAATCGCAATAATAAAATCCGGAATCAAACACCTTCTTGGCGGTGTAGTTGGGGCTATGATGTCCCCAAGAGGTCCGTAATGGCAAGCCTTGAGAATGTCATTGGCTTCCCGACCATACACACATCGCCTCGATGACTTGATCCGCGCAAATTTTGAATAAGTAGGGTCGTCCCGTAAGTAATGTTTTACATCTTTAAAGAATTTGTTTTTCCGTTGGGACGACATCCCTTTCACCACAAAGTTACCCGCATGGTAATTTGCAAAGTCAAGAAACCATGGGGTAGAAGAGTCTCCACGAAAAGAAACCACATTGAGTGTTTCGAGAGGAAATGTTTCGCTTATTTCCTTTTTCTAACACATCCCGTGAGGGTTTTCTAGACGGACAGATGATCGCCGCCTGTGTTCTCGCCTCCTTTTTATCACGTATAATGATATCAAATTCTTGCAGAGGAGAACCCAACGGAGCAATCTCGGCTTTGCATCTTGTTTTGCAAAGAGATATTTGAGAGCCGAGTGATCCGTATACACCACGATTTGGTCAAGATTAGGTATGGTTTAAACTTCTCAAACGCATACACCACGGCTAATAATTCTTTTTCCGTAGTGGTGTAATGGGTTTGAGCTTCATCATAGTCTTACTCGCGTAGTGGATAGGCTGAAAATGCTTGGTTTTACGTTGCCCTGTGATCGCACCGATAGCAAAATCACTTGCATCGCACATGAGTTCAAAGGGTAAATCCCACCGGGCAACGAGAATGGGTGCTTCCGTAGCTTTTTCTTTAATGTTTCAAAAGCTTCGATGCACTCGGTGAGAAGATAAAAGGAGCATCCTTCTCAAGGAGATGAGTCATAGGCCGAGCGATTTTAGAAAATCTTGTATGAATCATGATAAAACCGGCATGACCTAAAAACTCCTAATACCTTTGACGGTAGTAGGATGAGGCAATTGGCAATGACATCCACTTTCGCTTTGTCAACCTCAATCCTGCTTTTTGAAATCTTATGGCCTAGGACAATTCCTTCCTTGACCATAAAATGGCTCTTTTCCCAATTTAGACAAAGATTGGTGTCTTCACACCGCTTGAGCATTTTTTCTAAATGGGAGAGACATGTTTGAAATGAGTCCCCAATGACCGAGAAGTCATCCATAAACACCTCCATTGTTTCCGATCATGTCGTGGAAAATTGCCATCATACATCGTTGGAACGTGCTGTGAGCGTTACATAGGCCAAAAGGCATACGTCCGTAGGCAAAAGTTCCGTATGGGCAGGTGAATGTGGTCTTTTCTTGATCCCGTGGATCAATGGGGATCTGAAAATACCCCGAGAAACCATCTAGGAAACAATAGTATTCGCTTCCGCTAGTCTCTCAAGCATCCGATCCATGAAGGGTAGAGGAAAATGGTCTTTACGGGTGGCTTCGCTTAACTTGCGATAGTCAATACACACACGCCATCCCGTAACCAATCGAGTTGGAATTAACTCGCTTTCTTCATTTGTGACAACAGTTATGCCACCTTTTTGGAACACAATGGATGGATCGACCCAAGGACTATCGAGATCGGGTAAATTAGACCGCATCAAGAAGTTTGAGAACCTCTTGTTTGATAACCTCATGAATCTTAGGATTCACCCTTCTCCGATGTTGGATCGCCGGTTTGAAATCATCCTCCAATAAAATCTTGTGCGACAAAATTCGTGGTTAATACCCTTGATGTCGGAGAGTCTCCAAGCAATTGCTTGCTTGTGCAACTTCAAAACCTTTATGAGAGCGCCTTTCTCCTCCTCGCTAAGTCCTTAGCAATTATGACGGTAATTTATCATCACCTCCAAGAATGCATACTCGAGATGAGGAGGTAGGTCCTTAAGTTCAACCTCGGAAATTCTTCAAGAGATGTTTGTACGGATTTGATTTCTTCAATCGTGATCTCTTTCGGAGGAGTGACGGTAATGGATCTTCATTTAACAATTGCTCAAGATAAAGGATATCTCCTCCGAATCATAAACACCATCATCAATTCCCTGGAATCGATTCATCATTAGCAAGAAACTCATCGATCTCTTCTAAAAGAAGTCACCTCCCTCAAACGGAGTAAGAGAGGGAAGAATCGCAATAATTGGTTGAGAAGATGTGGTGGGATCCCCACTCACGTAATTATGAAAATAACCAAGAAACTCTTGAGAGTACTCCTCAAGCAATATCAATTACATCGATTCGATTAACCGATTCAAGATCATAGTTTGAGGAGTACTCAAGTTTGATCAAGGTTAAAGGTGACGACTTCATTACCCACACGTAATGTGATTTCTTGCTCAAATACATCAATGAGAGCACGCCCGCGCTCGTGAATCCTCGCCCAACAATGAGGGAACCCGATGATCGCATCGAAGTCAACAACCACAAAGTCACCGGAAAATGGAACTTTCCTACTTTCACGAATACATCCTCGGCGATGCCAAGAGGACGCGATATTGAACGATCCGCAAGCTCAAGAGTCATGCGGTAGGAATAAGTTCGAAGAGAAAGTTTCTTCCATATCGAATAAGGCATCGATTGATGCTTGCACCAAGATCGGCGAGGCAAAGCATTCAATCATTCCCGAAAAACACAAGGTAGAAGAAATTTTCCAGATCTCCAAGCTTCTCGAAGCTTTTTATGTAATCACGAGCGCTTCTCGCTCGAGGAGTTTTAGCCATTTCAAACAGCTTTTTCCTTGTTGCTTAACATGTGTTTGAGAGTTGATGCAAACTTGGGCATCAAGATGATAGCATCCGCAGCTTATGTCAAAATGTAGTTCTTGGAAAATTTGAAAAATTTTCCATTTGATGACCGCTTTTTCATGAGCTTTGCTCATTTAAACGTGATGGGTAAGGAATAGAAGTTTTGGATTTGGGGTTTTCAACCGAGGTTCAAAACAACTCCCGGTTTGGATTTGGGTTTCGGACAACTTGAGGATGGACATGTGTTGTGCTCGTGAGCTAGTGGTTGCACTTGGTCCTTTGTCGCCTCGTGTTCACTTTCCACTACCTTCGGAGAGAAGAAGAAGAGGTAGTAGGAATAGCGGGTCCATCATATGAAGCACCACTTCGTTGTGATCGCTTTGCATCGCCTCGGATTAGCGATCGTGTTGCTAGGTAAAGCACCGAGCCCGAGGGTCGATCATTTAAAGACTTCTTAATGTCGAAACCGCTTACCAACAACCTATTCATTTCCTCTTGGGATTTCATGAATTGCTTCAACAACTCATCGATGATGGTCCAGTTGGAACAATGGCTTGATTTTGTGTAGGAAAATTCGCCTCTATTGTTTGGATTAGGGCCTTGATTTTGGAAATTTCCTTGATTATTGCCATGAAAATACCCCAGGTTGAAATTTCCGACCTTGGTTTCTATTAAAATTTCCTTGGTTTTGGAAATTTTGACTTTGATTTTGAAAACCGTTATTCGACTAAAATTACCTTGGTTTTGAAAACCTTGGTTCGCTCTATTCGATTTTGATTACGGTTTTGGTTTTGGTTGAAACCGGTGGTCCAGGTAGTGGTTAGGACGGTGGTTCGGGTCCATAGGAGCACGGTATTGGTTGCCTCCTGAATTGGAAATCCCGCCCACGCTTTGCTTCAAAAGGGTTACCATCGGTGGCCATACACATTGTAATAGGCATGGGGCCACCGCAAGTAACACATACTTCCACTTTCTTAACTTCAATAGGAGGTGAAGTTTGTGAAAAGAAACTTTCTTTTGGTTGGAGAGAACCAAAGCTTGAATTGCTTCATGAGTTTGTCAATCTTAGCATCGGTGCTAGATTGACTCACCGCGATGAAGCGAAGGACCAACACCGACTTGGGAAACAACCGGTTTGCTTCGCAAAGGCGGACTTTAGACTTGTTTTCAATTATCGCTAAAGCTTCTTTTACGCTTTGCTCAAGAAATTTCCTCCAATGGAGGAATTGAGAGAATCTTGATCGATTGACTCACCCATTATAGAAAGTATCGAGTTGCATCAACTCGGAGAAACCATGGTGAGGACATTTGGAGCAACTCCTTAAAACGATCCCACGATTCACCAAGGATTCATCAAACTTTTGTGTGAACTTGATGATTTCGCTTTTAAGACTCGTGGTTTTAGAAGGTGGATAGAACTCGCTCACAAATTTCTTCACCGTGTCTTCCCATGTTTCGATCGATTGAGGGGTTGTTTTCAAGCCAACCGGCTTGTCCTCGAGGAAAATGGGAATGTAAGAAGTTTGACAAAGATCGGTAGGGACATTCTTGTATTTGATGGTAGATGCAACCTTGTTAAACCATCGAATATGAGCATGAGGATCATCCTCTCAAAACCATAGAATTGACTTGAGGTTACAAGATTTAGTAACCCGTTTTGAGTTCAAAATTTTCACCACAATGGTCGGAATAACAATAGCATCTCCATACCCATCGATGGGTGCTTGGAGAAGCTCGCACATAGGACGCTCATCCGCCATGATAACGGAAGTAGTGCGGCGGTCCGGATCTCGATCCGATCGATGGGGCGTAACGCTCACGGATCGCCTTCTTGGAATCTCGACAAGCTCACGAAATGGGCTCACAGACCTAGAAGAGCGAAAAGATACACTAGAGTTAACTCTAAGAAATCTCGAGTCAAGGGAATTATGAAAATGGGGAAAGAAGAATCTTTTGGGTTTTATGGTTTTATATTTTGGATTTTTATAAGAAAATATAAATATATATAGATGGTATGAACAAGGAGTGAATATTCAAATCACTAATCTGCTAAACGTAAGACTATTAGCACAGCTCCCCGGCAGCGGCGCCAAAATTTGATTGGTCCCGAACGGTCTATCTTTTATTAGTCAACCACTTGTGAATGGTCAACCATAAAAGTCAAACAACTTCAAAACCAATGCAATTAAGTCCAGAGGAGTTTAGTGTTTCCCGGTCGTTAAGTCCCAACGAGTCAGTGCGATTGAATAGCTAAACGCGTAGTGATCGGGTGATATTGAACAGGAAAGGGGTTATGATTGATTACACTAAGGAAATTAAATCTAATAAAGACTTTGAAGTCATTTTAATTCTATATTTAAAATCGTTTAACGATTAAAACCTAAAAATGATCTAAAATCACTTTTACTCTAAAAATGCAATTTAAAACTTTATTATGATTTAAAACTAATTTTTATGATTTTTCTTTTATTTATTTGATTTAAAAACTAATTTTAAACTTTTAAAACTAATCTAAAATACTAGAAATTATGAAATTAAAGAGGAAAATTGTGAAACTATTTTTCAAAAATCTAAAATGACTAAATAGAATTTTCAAAACTAATTTTGTATTTTTCTGATTATTTTTCTATTTTCTACGAATTAAAAACTATTTAAAACTAATTAAATTGCTAAAAATTACTATTTAAACTAGGAAAATTATGGAAAAATATTTTTTTGGCTTTTTATATTTATCTTAATCTATGAAAATTGAAAACTTATTTTTTGAAGTTTTTCGATTTATTTGTATTAAAAGCTATTTAAAAGTCTTTAAAATTGATTTAAAATAAGAAAAATAGTAAACAAAGGATGAAAAATTATGAAAACTTCAGAAAATTCTAAAATATTATTCTAAATCTAGGAAAAATAAGAAAAGTGATGCTTATGTGCAAGAATTAGGTTCAGAGATAAAAGTGCTTATAAATAAGCACTTATAATAAGCTAATGGCTACAAATGGACACCAAATTATCACGTAAGCTAGGGTATGCTAAAATAAAACTACTTAAAACCAACCTATATTAACTAATCTAAACCTATGAAAAGCAATCTACAATGATCTAATTCCAATTAAGCCTAGAGTAAATAAGCTCTAATCGCTAACTTTAAGCTATCGCATGTGCTTATCCAATAAGCTATAGAGGAAAAAGAACCTAGGTCCTCTAGCCAACCAACCAAAGGGATTATGTACCAAATTTCAGCCCATAACAAGCTAAAATGAAGCTTGGAGAGGACTCAGAAGTTGCATGTACACAACTCGATGTATGCTTTGAGTGTGCACAGACAATATCTAGTCGCTTGCACAGCTAATTCGAGCTTATAGAGGTCTTCTAAAATTCCACAAAATCATTTTTCAAAATAGACCAACTGAACTAGCAAATCCCAAAATCTCACTTAATTTGAACCAAAATGAATCAATGAAAATTCCTTAAAGTTTTGCAAAATCACTTTTTCCACTTTTGACTTTTTGAGAATAAGAACAAAGGTTGACTTTTATGAACTTTGAATCAAATTTACTTACCGATTATGTTGTTTTATGATGAAATAAGACTAGATTGCTAACTACTAACTACTTATAAACCTATATGCAAGATTATGGAACATAGAAATCCAACAAATAGAAACAAGATGCGATCATTAAAAACTATTTTGACTTTAGAGTTCAATGAAATGCCAATTTATGACCGAAGTTAATAGATCCTTTGTGACATACATAAACAAGAACAATACCACAAACAACCTTTACCACTCGTTAATCGGTGAATCCAAACAACCCTTTTAAGAAAGTGAATATTTGATTTTCAAGAAATGTTTAATTTAGACCACTAAATCCAATTCCATAGGTTATATTATCATCCCATAAGTCCATATAAACATAAAACATCAACAACAACATCAAGAAACTTAAAATGACAAATACACCTATTTGAACCGTGGAAATAAAATTTCAAGCAACTATAAATTCCAAAGAACAAACAAGCTATTTTAATTAATGAATCTACTTAACCATAACACATAAACATATAAACATGAAGATTAAAGCATAAAGCATACGTATACAGTAAAATGCAAATAAGTAGAAATTAAGCTTACAAAGTGAATTCGGCTGAAAACATAGAACAAGGACCAAGGATCCACCCTAATAGCTTACCACTAAGCTTCTAAACCCAAGGCCATCCAAAATTTACCAAGCTTCGCTTCAAATCATCTTCTGAACTTGAATTTTTCGCTTTTATATATATTTATGTGATTTTTTGGTATTTTATGAATTATAACTACAGCGATTTTTAGGTTACTAAAAGCTTTAAGCTTTCTAGTGAGCTTAAGTGAGCTTAATGAGTCCTTAACATCAACATAATAACATTAAGCTAATTGAGAATTTTAAGTAAAATTGCACATTAATACTTGAAGATTAAATTAAATTGAAGGTAAATGAGGTTTAGATTACATACAGAAATTACTTAACAAAGTACTTGAAAGCTTGAAATTATAATCGAAATTTAAAATTACACTATTCGACACTACATAAACTAAATTAAACTAAATACTCTCTTCTCCTCTCCTTTCCTTCTATTTATTAAACAAAAGTGTTCCCCTCTCCTCTCGAGCAATTCCCACCAAGAATCGAGCCATTGGATGATTGGAGTCTTTTTAGCCGTTGATGAGATTTGGCGCCAAAACGATTTTAGCAACTTGGGGTGGATTGACTTGACGGAAGGAGGAAGCATTAAATGCTTTTGGTTTTGTTGTGAGGTGGAGTGATAAGGGTAGTGGTATGTGAGCTGGAGGTATGGTGATGGAGTTGGTTTTGCGAGTGGGTGAAGAAGTGGAGGAAAACGAGGGTGGGTTTGACCGAGTGTTTGACCGGTTTTTATTAATAGGGGAAGGGTTCAAATAAGGGGGTTCACGGGTTTTGGCTAGGTCAAAGGTCAAGGCTCAAGGTTCAAGCTAGGTTTGGATTTGGTATTAATAACAAGGACCAAAATTGCAATTCCACAAAACCAAGGGACCAAATCTGTAATTATCCAATATTCATCATAGGGACCAATTATGACAAGTTTAATTTTCCCAAGGACCAAAAATAATAATTTTCAAATTAAAATGTCCGGGGTAATTTCATCAATCTTTGAAATTTCAGGGACTAAAGTTGCCATTTTGCAAAATTGAATTTTATAAGGCTAATTTTGACAACTTGAAAATCCGAGGGCCTTTTATGAAAAATTAACTTGTTTTGAATAACCGTGGACTAGATTTGACAATTTATGCATAAAATACGCCTAAATATTTTTTCGTCTTTTCAAGACTTTTCAAAGTGTTTTTATTTGTTTTTGCGATGTAGAAGGAACAAAAATGATGAGTATTTACACACTCATCAATCCCCACACTAAAACATTGCTAGTCCCTAGCAATCTTTTGAGAAAACTTAATGGATTTGAATCTCTTTACCAAAAGCCATTACTTTTGGAGTAGCCAATTGTTTTAGTTCAAGTAAGAACCTTGGTACAATGATAACCAAATGATTTTGAGCAAATCACCGACTTTCAACGGTTTTGATTTGTCTTTACCGAAGCCGTTTGCTACGGACTAGCCAACTCTTAGATAAAATATCTTTGGTGAGTCGATTACCAATTATGGTTTTCCAACTACCTTTACCACAAGCCATAAACTTGCGGGCTAGCCAACTCTTCACTAATTAAAGATATGGTGAATGAACACCATACAATTTTGGGCAAATTGCAAGCCGTCAACGGATTTGAGATATCTTTACCAAGAGCCGTTTGCTCTGGATTAGCCAATCCTTTTGTTTATTAGACATGGCGGATCGATAACCGTAAGTTTGAGTAAGTGCAAAACACTTACTCCAAAAAAATTTTGGCCAAAATGGGGAATTGGGTGGTATAATTACATGATAAAATTCGTGAGAATTCCCCCACACTAGAAATGAATATTGCCCTCAATATTCAAAGTACCGTGGTTATGCGAAACATAGAACGAAAAGGAAATACTACGGCCATTTTTGGAATTTTTTTTTTTTTTTTTGGATAAACTTATATACAACAATGGGCAACTCCCCACACTAGGGTGGTAGAAAGTAGAAAGAAGTCGAAATATGGGTGAAAACCCATATGGTGTGCTCTTGTTTTTGATTCCCGAGTCGCTAGCTTGACTCGATCCCCGCATTCATTGGTTCATGGGAAAGTTTGTAGATCCGGACAACCACGGTGGAATGTCCTCTCCAAAATAGTGCTTCAATCGATGACCATTCACTTTAAAATTTGGACCATCGGGTTGAGATAACTCAATAGTTCCATAAGGAAATACTTTAGTGATGGTGAATGGTCCGCACCGGTGGGATTTTAGTTTTCCGAGAAAATCTTCAATCTTGAATTGAAAAGAAGGACTCGATCACCGACGTTGAAAACGCGGTTCTTGATTTTGGAGTCATGAATCTTCTTTGTCTTTTCTTTGTAGATCAAAGAGTTCTCGTATGCTTGATCACGGAGTTCATTTAATTCATTCATTTGAACTTTCCGGTGATCACCACCGTCTCTGAATATCGGTTGGCATGTTTCAAGGCCCGGTATGCTTTGTGCTCAAGCTCAATCGGCAGATGACACGCCTTCCGTACACTAGCTTGTATGGAGTACACCCGATGGGTGTTTTATAAGTCGCACGGAAGGCCAGAGTCGTCATCTAGCTTATCCGACCAAGAGGCACGGTTTTCGCCACCGTCCTCTCCGATTCTTTTAATCCTCGGTTGGAAACTTCCACTTGCCCACTTGTTTGGGGTGGTACGCAGAGAGAGACGGTGAGTTACACCATACTTTTGCATGACTCTATCAAACCGGTCATTGCAGAATGCGTACCACGATCACCGATTATAGCTCGTGGAGTTCCAAACCTAGCAAAAGAGATTTTAAGAATTTCACAACAACTCGGGCATCGTTGGTAGGTAAAGCTTTCGCTTCAACCCATTTTGACAAATAGTCAACGGCCACGAGTATGTATTTATTTCCTCGAGATGAAGGAAATGGCCCCATAAAGTCAATGCCCCGGATGTCAAAAATCTCACACACTTGAATGGCGTTTTGCGGCATTTCATTTCTTTGTGAGATATTTCCGTGACGTTGACAAGCGTCACGTGTTTTGACAAATTCGTGGGCATCCTTGTAAATCGTGGGCCAATAAAATCCGAATCAAACACCTTCTTGGCGGTGTAGTTGGGGCTATGATGTCCCCAAGAGGTCCGAAATGGCAAGCCTTGAGAATGTCATTGGCTTCGACCATACACACATCGCTGATGACTTGATCCGCGCAAATTTTGAATAAGTAGGGTCGTCCCGAGTAATGTTTACATCTTTAAAGAATTTGTTTTTCCGTTGGGACGACATCCCTTTCACCACAAAGTTACCCGCATGGTAATTTGCAAAGTCAAGAAACCATGGGGTAGAAGAGTCTCCACGAAAAGAAACCACATTGAGTGTTTCGAGAGGAAATGTTTCGTTTATTTCCTTTTCTCGAACACATCTTGGTGAGGGTTTTCTAGACGGACAGATGATCGACCGCCGTGTTCTCGGCTCCTTTTTATCACGTATAATGATATCAAATTCTTGCGGAGGAGAACCCAACGGAGCAATCTCGGCTTTGCATCTTGTTTTGCAAAGAGATATTTGAGAGCCGAGTGATCCGTATACACCACGCATTTGGTCAAGATTAGGTATGGTTTAAACTTCTCAAACGCATACACCACGGCTAGTAGCTCTTTTTACGTAGTGGTGTAATGGGTTTGAGCTTGATCATAGTCTTACTCGCGTAGTGGATAGGCTGAAAATGCTTGGTTTTACGTTGCCCGTGATCGCACCGATAGCAAAATCACTTGCATCGCACATGAGTTCAAAGGGTAAATCCTAGTCGGGGCAACGAGAATGGGTGCTTCCGTAAGCTTTTCTTTAATGTTTCAAAAGCTTGATGCACTCGGTGAGAAGATAAAAGGAGCATCCTTCTCAAGGAGATGAGTCATAGGCCGAGCGATTTTAGAAAAATCTTGTATGAATCTGCGATAAAACCGGCATGACCTAAAAACTCCTAATACCTTTGACGGTAGTAGGATGAGGCAATTGGCAATGACATCCACTTTCGCTTTGTCAACCTCAATCCTGCTTTTGAAATCTTATGGCCTAGGACAATTCCTTCCTTGACCATAAAATGGCTCTTTTCCCAATTTAGACAAAGATTGGTGTCTTCACACCGCTTGAGCATTTTTCTAAATGGGAGACATGTTTGAAATGAGTCCCCAATGACCGAGAAGTCATCCATAAACACCTCCATTGTTTCCCGATCATGTCGTGGAAAATTGCCATCATACATCGTTGGAACGTGCGGGAGCGTTACATAGGCCAAAAGGCATACGTCTATAGGCAAAAGTTCCGTATGGGCGGTGAATGTGGTCTTTTCTTGATCCCGTGGATCAATGGGGATCTGAAAATACCCCGAGAAACCATCTAGGAAACAATAGTATTCGCTTCTGCTAGTCTCTCAAGCATCCGATCCATGAAGGGTAGAGGAAAATGGTCTTTACGGGTGGCTTCGTTTAACTTGCGATAGTCAATACACACACGCCATCCCGTAACCAATCGAGTTGGAATTAACTCGTTTTCTTCATTTGTGACAACAGTTATGCCACCCTTTTTGGAACACAGTGGATGGGGTCGACCCAAGGACTATCGGAGATCGGGTAAATTAGACCGCATCAAGAAGTTTGAGAACCTCCTGTTTGATAACCTCATGAATCTTAGGATTCACCCTTCTCGATGTTGGATCTTTGTTTGAAATCATCCTCCAATAAAATCTTGTGCGTACAAAATTCGTGGTTAATACCCTTGATGTCGGAGAGTCTCCAAGCAATTGCTTGCTTGTGCAACTTCAAAACCTTTATGAGAGCGCCTTCTCCTCCTCGTTAAGTCCTTAGCAATTATGACGGGTAATTTATCATCACCTCCAAGAATGCATACTCGAGATGAGGAGGTAGGTCCTTAAGTTCAACCTCGGGAAATTCTTCATAGATGTTTGTACGGATTTGATTTCTTCAATCGTGATCTCTTTCGGAGGAGTGACGGTAATGGATCTTCATTTAACAATTGCTCAAGATAAAGGATATCTCCTCCGAATCATAAACACCATCATCAATTCCGTGGAATCGATTCATCATTAGCAAGAAACTCATCGATCTCTTCTAAAAGAAGTCACCTCCTCAAACGGAGTAAGAGAGGGAAGAATCGGCAATAATTGGTTGAGAAGATGTGGTGGGATCCCCACTCACGTAATTATGAAAATAACCAAGAAACTCTTGAGAGTACTCCTCAAAGCAATATCAATTACATCGATTCGATTAACCGATTCAACATCATAGTTTGAGGAGTACCTCAAGTTTGATCAAGGTTAAAGGTGATAGCTTCATTACCCACACGTAATGTGATTTCTTGCTCAAATACATCAATGAGAGCACGGCCCGTTCTCGTGAATCCTCGTCCAACAATGAGGGAACCCGATGATCGGCATCGAAGTCAACAACCACAAAGTCACCGGAAAATGGAACTTTCCTACTTTCACGAATACATCCTCGGCGATGCCAAGAGGACGCGATATAGAACGATCGCAAGCTCAAGAGTCATGCGGTAGGAATAAGTTCGGAAGAGAAAGTTTCTTCCATATTGAATAAGGCATCGATTGATGCTTGCACCAAGATCGGCGAGGCAAAGCATTCAATCATTCCCGAAAAACACAAGGTAGAAGAAATTTTCCAGGATCTCCAAGCTTCTCGGAAGCTTTTTTATGAATCTACGAGCGCTCTCGTTCGAGGAGTTTTAGCCATTTCAAACAGCTTTTTCCTTGTTGCTTAACATGTGTTTGAGAGTTGATGCAAACTTGGGCATCAACATGATAGCATCCGCAAAGCTTATGTCAAAATGTAGTTCTTGGAAAATTTGAAAAAATTTTCCATTTGATGACCGGCTTTTCACAGAGCTTTTGCTCATTTAAACGTGATGGGTAAGGAATAGAAGTTTTGGATTTGGGGTTTTCAACCGGAGGTTCAAAACAACTCTGGTTTGGATTGGGTTTCGGACAACTTGAGGATGGACATGTGTTGTGCTCGTGAGCTAGTGGGTTGCACTTGGTCCTTTGTCGCCTCGTGTTCACTTTCCACTACCTTCGGGAGAGAAGAAGAAGAGGTAGTAGGAATAGCGGGTCCATCATATGAAGCACCACTTCGGTTGTGATCGCTTTGCATCGCCTCTCGGATTAGCGATCGTGTTGCTAGGTAAAGTACCGAGCCCGAGGGTCGATCATTTAAAGACTTCTTAATGTCGAAACCGCTTACCAACAACCTATTCATTTCCTCTTGGGATTTCATGAATTGCTTCAACAACTCATCGATGATGGTCCAGTTGGAACAATGGCTTGATTTTGTGTAGGAAAATTCGCCTCTATTGTTTGGATTAGGGCCTTGATTTTGGAAATTTCCTTGATTATTGCCATGAAAATACCACAGGTTGAAATTTCCACGACCTTGGTTTCTATTAAAATTTCCTTGGTTTTGGAAATTTTGACTTTGATTTTGAAAACCGTTATTCGACTAAAATTACCTTGGTTTTGAAAACCTTGGTTCGTTCTATTCGATTTTGATTACGGTTTTGGTTTTGGTTGAAACCGGTGGTCCAGGTAGTGGTTAGGGCGGTGGTTCGGGTCCATAGGAGCACGGTATTGGTTGCCTCTGAATTGGAAATCCCGCCCACGCGTTTGCTTCAAAGGGTTACCATCGGTGGCCATACAGCTTGTAATAGGCATGGGGCCACCGCAAGTAACACATACTTCCACTTTCTTAACTTCAGGAGGTGAAGTTTGTGGAAAAGAAACTTTCTTTTGGTTGGAGAGAACCAAAGCTTGAATTGCTTAGTGAGTTTGTCAATCTTAGCATCGGTGCTAGATTGACTCACGAGCGATGAAGCGAAGGACCAACACCGACTTGGGAAACAACCGGTTTGCTTCGTGCGGTCACGGACTTTAGACTTGTTTTCAATTATCGCTAAAGCTTCTTTTACGCTTTGCTCAAGAAATTTCCTCCAATGGAGGAATTGAGAGAATCTTGATCGATTGACTCACTCCATTATAGAAAGTATCGAGTTGCATCAACTCGGAGAAACCATGGTGAGGACATTTGCGAGCAACTCCTTAAAACGATCCCACGATTCACCAAGGATTCATCAAACTTTTGTGTGAACTTGATGATTTCGTTTTTAAGACTCGTGGTTTTGGAAGGTGGATAGAACTCGCTCACAAATTTCTTCACCGTGTCTTCCCATGTTTCGATCGATTGAGGGGTTGTTTTCAAGCCAAATCCGGGCTTGTCCTCGAGGAAAATGGGAATGTAAGAAGTTTGACAACATCGGTAGGGACATTCTTGTATTTGATGGTAGATGCAACCTTGTTAAACCATCGAATATGAGCATGAGGATCATCCTCTCAAAACCATAGAATTGACTTGAGGTTACAAGATTTAGTAACCCGGTTTTGAGTTCAAAATTTTCACCACAATGGTCGGAATAACAATAGCATCTCCATACCCATCGATGGGTGCTTGGAGAAGCTCGCACATAGGACGTTCATCCGCCATGATAACGGAAGTAGTGCGGCGCATCCGGATCTCGATCCGATGATGGGGCGAACGCTCTCGGATCGCCTTCTTGGAATCTCGACAAGCTCACGAAATGGGCTCACAGACCTAGAAGAGCGAGTGCGCATACACTAGAGTTAACTCTAAGAAATCTCGAGTCAAGGAATTATGAAAATGGGGAAAGAAGAATCTTTTGGGTTTTATGGTTTTTAAGATTTTTGGATTTTATAAGAAAATATAAATATATATAGATGGTATGAACAAGGAGTGAATATTCAAATCACTAATCTGCTAAACGTAAGACTATTAGCACAACTCCCGCAAGCGTGCGCCAAAATTTGATTGGTCCCAAACGGTCTATTTACATTAGTCAACCACTTGTGAATGGTCAACCATAAAAGTCAAACAACTTCGAACAAAATGCAATTAAGTCCAGGAGTTTAGTGTTTCCCGGTCGTTAAGTCCCAACGAGTGTGCGATTGAATAGCTAAACGTAGTGATCGGGTGATATTGAACAGAAAGGGGTTATGATTGATTACACTAAGGAAATTAAATCTAATAAAGACTTTGAAGTCATTTTAATTCTATATTTAAAATCGTTTAACGATTAAAACCTAAAATGATCTAAAATTACTTTTACTCTAAAAATGCAATTTAAAACTTTATTATGATTTAAAACTAATTTTATGATTTTTCTTTATTTATTTGATTTAAAACTAATTTTAAACTTTTAAAACTAATCTAAAATACTAGAAATTATGAAATTAAAGAGGAAAATTGTGAAACTATTTTTCAAAAATCTAAAATGACTAAATAGAATTTTCAAAACTAATTTTGTATTTTTATGATTATTTTCTATTTTCTATGAATTAAAAATTATTTAAAACTAATTAAATGGCTAAAATTACTATTTAAACTAGGAAAATTCTGGAAAAATTATTTTTTGCTTTTTATATTTATCTTAATCTATGAAAATTGAAAACTTATTTTTTGAAGTTTTTCCGATTTATTTGTATTAAAAGCTAATTAAAAGTCTTTAAAACTGATTTAAAATAAGAAAAATAGTAAACAAGGATGAAAAATTATGAAAACTTCAGGAAAATTCTAAAATATTATTCTAAATATAGGAAAAATAAGAAAAGTGATGCGGTGTGCAAGAATTAGTTTACGTAGATAAAAGTGCTTATAAATAAGCACTTATAATAAGCTAATGGCTACAAATGGACACCAAATTATCACGAAAGCTAGGGTATGCTAAAATTACTTAAAACCAACCTATATTAACTAATCTAAACCTATGAAAAGCAATCTACAATGATCTAATTCCAATTAAGCCTAGAGTAAATAAGCTCTAATCGCTTAACTTTAAGCCATCTCTGAGGCTTATCCAATAAGCTATAGAGGAAAACAGAACCTAGGTCCTCTAGCCAACCAACCAAAGGGATTATGTACCAAATTTTAGCCCATAACAAGCTATAATGAAGCTTGGAGAGGACACAGCAAGTTGCATGTACACAACTCGATGTATCTTGAGTGTGCATAGACAATATCTAGTTGTTTGCACAAACTAATTCAGAGCTTATAGAGGTCTTCTAAAATTCCACAAAAATCAGTTTTCGAAAATAGACCAACTGAACTAGCAAATCCCAAAGTCTCACTTAATTTGAACCGAAAATGAATCCATGAAAAATCAACAAAGTTTTACAAAAATCACTTTTTCCACTTTTGACTTTTTGAGAATAAGAACAAGGCTGACTTTTATGAACTTTGAATCAAATCTACTTACTGATTATGTTAAATTATATTGAATTAAGACTAGATTGATAAATACTAACAACTTATAAACATGATAGCATGATTATGGAACATAGAAATCAACGAAACTACAAGATGTGATCACAAGCTATTTTGACTTCCTTTCAATTGAGCATTTGGTTTTATTGTTTCACCGAGTTAATAGATCCTATTGTGACATACATCAAACAAGAACAATACCACAAACAACCTTTACCACAGTTAAATCGGTGAATCCAAACAACCCTTTTAAGGAAGTGAATATTTTCTTTTCAAAGAAACGTTTAATTTAGACCACGAATCCAATTCCATAGGTTATATTATCATCCCATAAGTCCATATAAACATAAAACATCAACAACAACTGCAAGAAACTTAAAATGACAAATACACCTATTTGAACGGTGGAAATAAAATTTCAAGCAACTATAAATTCCAAAGAACAAACAAGCTATTTTAATTAATGAATCTACTTAACCATAACACGAAACATATAAACATGAAGATTAAAGCATAAAGCATACGTATACAAGAAATGCAAATAAGTAGAAATTAAGCTTACAAAGTGAATTCGGTGAAAACATAGAACAAGGACCAAGGATCCACCCCTAATAGCTTACCACTAAGCTTCTAAACCCAAGGCCATCCAAAATTTACCTGCTCCAAATTGTGATCATCTTCTTCATTGAATTTTTCGTTTTATATATTTTATGTGATTTTTTGGTATTTTTAAATTATAACTCTACACCGATTTTTAGGTTACTAAAAGCTTTAAAAGCTTTCTAGGAGCTTAAGTGAGCTTAATGAGTCCTTAACATCAACTAATAATAACTTTAAGTTAATATGAGAATTTTAAGTAAAAAATGCACAAATATAATACTTGAAGATTAATTGAAATTGAAGCGAAAAGAGGTTTAGATTACACTGAAATTACTTAACAAAGTACTTGAAAGCTTGAAATTGCACTGGAAATTTAAAATTACACTATTCGACACTACAAATACTAAATTACACTAGATATCTCTTTTCTGCTTCTCCTTCCTTCTATTTATTAAACAAAAGTGTTCCCCCTTGACCTCTGAGTAAATCCCACCACTTTGCAGAGCCATTGGATCACTTGGGCTCTTTTTAGCCGTTGATGAGATTTTGGCGGGAAAACGATTTTAGCAACTTGGGGGTGGATTGAGCGATGGAAGAGGAAGCATTAAATGCTTTTGGACGTTGGTGAGGTGGAGTGATAAGGGTGGTGGTATGTGAGTGGAGGTATGGTTGTGGGAGTTGGTTGCAGAGAGTGGGTGAAGGAGGTGAAGTGGAGGGAAAACGAGGGTTGGGTTTGACCGAGTGTTTGACCGGTTTTTATTAATAGGCAAAGGGTTCAAATAAGGGGTTCACGGGGTTTTGGCTAGGTCAAAGGGTCAAGGCTCAAGGTTCAAGCTAGGTTTGGATTTGGTATTAATAACAAGGACCAAAATTGCAATTCCACAAAACCAAGGGACCGAAACTGTAATTATCCAATATTCATCATAGGGACCAATTATGACAAGTTTAATTTTCCCAAGGACCAAAATAATAATTTTCAAATTAAAAATGTCCAGGGTAATTTACATCAATCTTTGAAATTTCGGGGACTAAAGTTGCCATTTTGCAAAATTGAATTTTATAAGGCTAATTTTGACAACTTGAAAATCCACGAGGGCATTTTATGAAAAATTAACTTGTTTTGAATAACCAGGGACTAGATTTGACAATTTATGCATAAAATACAATCTAAATATTTTTTCTGTCTTTTCAAGACTTTTCAAAGTGTTTTTGACTGTTTTTGTAGTGTAGAAGGAACAAAAATGATGAGTATTTACACACTCATCACCTATCACTACTACATACATTATAGTTGTTCATAGTACATACACCACATTTTACATATCAAAAATACAAAATAGAAACTGCTTCCGGAAGATGTCTTCTTTCAGTTCTTTGATGCAGCTTGTAGTGACCTTCACGAAGTTTACCACCCACAAAACTTTCAAGGCTGCGATAAATCATTCTAGTCTTTAATCTTCGTCCGATCGCAGCAATGAAATCTTCACACATCTTCAAGTCCTGTTCAGACGAATCTTGTTTTGTTCCACTTGGATCAAGTTTGATTTGCTTCACTCGAGTTCAATTCTTCTTCGACCATCTTGAGAGTTCCATCATCGAACTTGTAAAGCTCATACAGCCTCATCGACATCGTGACCCGTATCTATCGGTAAAGATAATAGCTCTAGGGGTGTCAATCACTTTATATTCGTGATGAAATTCAAGTCCCGAGGCTTCCCATTGCGGTCTTGTAAGGTTGACCCGAGTCCGGTAGCTTTCCATTCCTAGTGAAAATCCCTAACTCTTTGTCGAATGACCAAGCCTCGATCCGAGATTGACAAGAATGAGAGAGCCTTCTTCTCACGAATAGGTAGATGGTCAAGGTGTCCTTGGAGGTTCAGAAGATAAAGATCTTCAAAGTCATTTGGCATCAAGTGTTTGAAGTCATTTTCTTCAAGAATATGCTCTTTCAAGTCTGCTCTTCGAAGAACAATCTTCTCAGGTAATCATAGCCATAGATTGGGAAGATCTCTACACTGATAAAACTTAGAATGCGAATCTTGGATCGAACGGCTCTGCGACTCTTTTTAGCACTATGTCTATCAATGTAGAATTTCTTCTTCTTGAACCACCAATGAGAAATGCCATATGAGGCAGCAATGTCATACTCTTGTTCTTTGTCTGCCCAGAATTGATCCGGTACCATCTGTTCAAGACCCTGATCAGTGTAGGTAGCAGCTTTCATCTTAGAAATCGATAAAGCTGGTCTTCTTTCAGAAGTATGAGCACATAGATAGTCCAGGTCATGGTTGAAGAAAAATTCAGACTGAATGGTCATATGTCCAGGTTCACCACCGAGAGGAAGAGGGTTGTTCACATCAAACCGATTGATCTGCTCACTAACTTGATCATTCAGCATTTTATAGCATTCTTCCATCTGGTATTGAAGCTAATTAGCATCCGAGTGGAAGACTTTGACGATTTCAAAAGCTGGGCCTTCAAGGTCTTTCAGAGTGATTGAAGTAATTCCCTTCTTCTCACAAAACTACTTCATGAAGCTTCCCATAACCCCTGTGAAGTGAAGAAGAGAGTCCTCTGCTGGAGCTTCATAGTTGGAAATAATGGTTGCAGCCCAATTATTGTCAGGGTTTGTTGAATCAGACTCGGGAATGAACCATGAAGGTTCAGGAGTTTGAGGTTTATCTTGGTGAGCCAGCTTCGAGTCACGTCCTTTGAAGGTGCAGCTCTAGATGTTTTGATTCGTTTTCCCTCAATATATGCATCCAACCAATCTTCTTCTTCTGAAACGTAGGGGATGTGCTTGGTAGAAGCGTCATCATCTTCAGATTCTGACTCTTGAGGAACGAAAGACTCTTCATTAAGTATTTGCTCTTTAGGAATAGAGGAGATGGTTGGTGTAAACCGGGAGTCAACGGTGGTCCATGCAGTAGACGTATTTTGAGATCTTTGACCACTTGAAGTTCTGGTTTGTTTCTGAGTTGTTGGTGGAGGTGAAGGTGGGTTTGCCTTGTGATTAGTGGTTGTCTGGGAAGATCCTCCGACTCGGATGTGCTGCTCCACCGGTGGGAGGTGGAGGAGGTGGTGGTGACAGGGCCTCCGACATATCTTTTGATTCCATCGGAACCGTCCTTCTTTTCTTCTTAGCCTCCCTTTCACGAACATCCACTACAAACTGCTGATAATCATCATGCCTCATAGATTCATCGAGTGCCTCGTATAATTTCTTATGTGTATTGTGCAAGTGCTCTCCTGCATCATACATTCTTTCTGAGAGAACTGATCTCATGTCAGAGATCGGAAAGTCTTTAAATCGCTGAAGTAATGGAGCCTTCATTGCCCATTCAACCGCATCTTTAATATCTGCTTCTATTGCCTTTGTTACAGCTTCATCGAGGTTAAGATTCTTCAGTTTTTTGACACGACTATCAAGATTATTGACAGCTATAGGAAAATGCCTCTCAATAGTTGTAATGCGTAACATGGCCTCTTCGAGCAATTGCTCAGTTGTTTTGACAGGAGGAGGTGTGAGAGGAGGTGGTGAGGCAGGAAGAGTGACGGGGTCACTGATAGTGACAACTTGTAATGGATCATTAGCGGGTTTGGGTGGTGGAAGTACAGTTGTCTTAGCAGGTTCGAGTGGAGGTGTGATTGATGGAGTTGTGGCAGCAGTGGAGACCTTTGGAGCAGACATCGGAGGAACAGTTGAAGAGTCTTGTTGAATAGTGACTGAGAACATGGACTAAACTTCTTCCTTTTCATTGGTTTGCTTGTCTGATTCGATGTCTGAGGGACCGTCTTTTAAGAATTGGTCACCATATGAGAAATCAGCATCAAGATTCTTAAGTGAGGAAAGAGATCCCGTAGACATGTTCGTTTCTTCAAGACGCCTGTGTACTTCAGATCCTGGCTCAAGGATCTCCTGTGGGTCTTTTAGCAGCTCATTTTTATCATTTACTGTTTCAAGCACTGGGATCTCCACAGTAAAAGGTGTCTCATGATTTTACGCACGTGCATCATTTGGGCGAGGGATTCAACCGATGTATCCGCCACATCATTTTCCATCCCGTTGTTCTTGTGCGAGGATGATACAACATCTCTTTCTTGAGAATAAAGCGGGTAGTTGTTTTGGGAGGTGGTGAAGAGATGGTTAGTAGCATGTGTGCAGCTTGTTCTGCTTCTCCTCCAGCAATTCCTTTACCTTTGTCTTGTGTGGCAGGATTGATTTGTCGTGGTGCTGGCTCTGGCTCTCTTATCATAACCCCTCCCACTGGTGGTCTTTGAGACACGTTCAGACTGTCTAGTATTTGCTGAATTCCTTGTTGGAATGCAGCTTCGTCTTCATCTATCAGCTCTGTCTCACTTCTTGGAACCTTAGTTCCCTCATCATTACCCTTACCAGTGTCTCTCTTTCTCCTCTTTTGCATTTGTGAAGGAGAGACATTAGATACAGAACTATCAGGTCTCTTCTTTTTCTTGGGAAGGCTTGAGTAGGTGGTTCCTGATTGTTTTGATTTTGATTGTGTGGGAGTGGACTTAGGTGTGTTAACAGCGGTTGTGGCGGAGGCTTTCTTTACATATCTCTTGAAGTAATCAGTATTCTTGATTCTATCAGTAAGCAAAGCTTCAGGAACTGGCATTCCAAAGATCTCCTTGTCATGTCCTCTAGCAATATATTTTATGTTGCCAAGAATGAATTCATCGTTGGCTTCATGCAGGGCTGACTCGCTTCTTGAGTTGAATTGGTGAGTTTGTTGCAGATGATAGATAATGAGTTTTGAGAATCTGATGTTGGGAATCACTCTTTTACCAAGACGTTTTCTTCCTTTGACTTTATTCTCAAAGTTAATTCTATCGGTGATAAATGTGTCTAAGGACAAGATGAACTCTTCCCAAATAAGTTCAGCGAAGTCAATATTTTTCCCTTTGACTATTCCCCACAGTATTTGCATTATGGGAGCTCGTACTCTGTCTGTCCCTGATGTTTTACCGATTAGGAATAGATTGAGAATTGTGACGATTGATCTCCATGGTTGATATATTTCCGCATTGATGAGTGATGAAATCTTGGTTAGTCTTTCCGGGTATCCCAATTCGTCGACAAAGTCTAAAATCTCTTGAATGGAGGGTGGAGTGATGAATTTGTTGGAAGGGTCTTTTGGTGTGATCTGAAGAGCATCCCTGAGTGTATCAACTGAGATGTCATACCATTTTTCTTCAAGCTTGCACGAGTATGAAGCAGATATCTTATCCCACGAATCGCTTTTCCGAATTGTCAAGATAAATGGATGGGATTATACAACGCTTGGTTAGGGCATTAAAGAAGTTGGTGTCCTTCAGGATGTCGATAGCCAGTCGGTAAGTTGGATTTTGTTGCCCTCTATCCACATCTAAATAGCAGTTTCTCTTAGCAATTGACACCCATTCCGCACGTGGATGTAATTCTTCGTCAGTTAAAGTGACAGTTGGTGTAGAGGCAGCAAGTATATCAGAGGATGTGGTGTCAGCCATTGAGATATGATAGTTACACATACAACACAAACCATATCCAGGAAATTTGTTAGGTTAAGACACTGATATCCATTATGACCAATTCATAGCCCAATATATAGAGAACTTAAGAAAGTTGGGTATGACAAATATGGAGACATAGGATGCAACTCTCAGAAAAATGTAATCAGTATGCAGAAACTTATAAGTGTAGGATAAGATTTGAGAGAGGACATCAAAAAGATAATACCACAAGCAAAATTGACAAAATGTATGTTAACTCGCAAACTGCAACTCGCTTTGGAACAACAATTTGAGAAACTCGCATAACACAACATGCATAGGTAACAGTTGGTAATCAACTCGCATACTACAAAACATATGAGGTAAGTCGCATATGGCAACTCGAATCCAACAACTCGCTTTGGTTATAGTGTAACACGCATAGGATAAAGTATGTGATAACTCGCATATATCATAATGTATGAGGCAAGTCACATATGGCAACTCGCATGCATCAACACGCTTTGGTCAAACAAGGTTGGTCAACACGTATAGGGTAACACGCATACATCAGAACATGGAGCAAGTCGCATATGGCAACTCGCATATAATGATAGGCAACAGGCAACACGCATAGGAAACTCTCTTAGGCAACTCGCTTAGGCAACTTGCTTTAGATACGTTGAATCTGGACAAGTCGCATAGGCAACAGGCAACACGCATACCCTATAAAAAAGCAACTTGCATATAGAAACTCGCATTCAATAATATTCAACAGCAACTCGCAATCAAGCACATGGGAAACAAGCTATAAGGAATTTACAAGGCAACTCGCATACAAGCACCTACTGCAACTCGCTAAGAAGAACACAACTTGAACGACTCAATTAACCAGTCACGAGAACAAATGTATGAACATAAACACTCAGAAAAACTCTCGTGCCAATAAGGATTCTAATACAATAAACACAACCAACAACCAAAGCACTTCCAATAACCAATTTAATTAAATGAGCCTTAATCATCCTCAAAACGCATCAAAAAGAAAGATCCAAATAACTCATCTAATCATTTTTCAACGCAAGTCTTAATTTAAACACTCCTATTCAATAACATCTAAGACTACTTTCAATTTCATTTATTAAAAACATACAAACCTATAGTCGATGTATATTGATTGAGATGAGAAATAGAGAACGCAATCTGTAAGAAGGATTCAAAATGAGACAGGGTACGAGTACATATTATGAAAAAGATGAGATATACAAGATCAGACAGCAAGAAAACCTACCACACACTCACAATTCGTTAACTCGCTAAGTAGAGAGTTAAGAGAGAGAGAGAATAGGTTTTAAAACTTTGACTGAAAAATATGCGTATTGACCAAGAGGCAACTCACGACCTTAAGTAAATAGGTTTAGCTAGTTGACACTTTTAGTCCCTGTACTTAGCAACTCGCATACCAAGCAAAATAAGTATACAGTTATAACGGGTTGACACTTTTAGTCCCTATACTTAGCAACTCGCATACCAGGCAAAATAAGTATAAAGTTATAGCGGGTTGACACTTTTAGTCCCTATACTTAGCAACTCGCATACCAGGCAACACGCATGCAATCAACTCGCACGAGTCAAACAAAAAGGCAACACGTATATCATCAAAACTTGACAAACATAAACATAGCTAAACACCTTATATCACACCAAGAATCATAAAATAACACCACATAGCATGCAACAGCCAGACCACACAATTAAGAATGCAGATATATGCAACCAAAATGATCATGATTAATCAACCCAAGTACTAAATCAAATGAAGGTGCACAATTCTCCCCCTCAATCAATGATACGGGATAGAGAGTAATCATTGATTGATTCAGTAACTTGACAGTGAGTTTATGACAGCTTAAGTATGTGATTGTTAAGACGAATAATACTAAAGATTATAAAGACTCTGTTCGAACTTCATCTAAAGACCCGTGTCATTGTTGAATGACATTTCTAGGACCGTAGATGTTATCGATGACAGGAATTTGAATAAAAGATTATAAAAAAAATTCAATTAATTTTTTTTTAAAATTATTATTATTATTATTATTATTATTATTATTATTATTATTTTTTAAGAATGTATATAAAAAAATTGTACAATACTTAATAAGAACGAGTCCTGAAGAGAGGGGATCAGGAGTCAGAGTACGAGGTACATCAATTCTGACAAGCTACAATTCCAGAGTGAGCAGTCTTCAATTCTGTTGGAAACCAGGTCATGATGTTCATGAATGAATTGAACATTGTACCTGAAAAAGATTAAGGACACTTTGCACTAATAGCACATGTAGTATTGCATATAGGTGGGTTTAACATTCTTGAAGATTTTACCCGTGGGCATCCACTTAAGACAACATCTAGGTGAGTAAGTCCGTTTGGTACCTGTGAACTTAAAGAGTCTACCAGTAGGAATCCACTTAAAACAACTGCTAGCAGAGTTAGATGAAGCCAAATCCCTGTTCTGAGCATTGATCCTTTTGCAATTAATTTGTTTCTTAGGGGATTGATCAGCCATTTGATGCATCTTACATGGACTAGATAGACTCCTTATATTCCTGATCTTAGATTTCAGAGCCTTTAGCTGGGGATTGTCATTCCTCATATTGGAATGAATTAGTGAAGTGACTGGTTTTGACAAAACTATATTATTATCAACTTGGGAGGCAAGCTTAGATTTTGATGATTTAAATCTTTCTGTCTTAAATGCATTGGGCTGCCTGGTTACAAGTCGTTTAGTGGCATTACGAACAGTTGGTTTCTCCAAATTTGATGGTTTTGCAAACTTAGTATTCACTCTATTTCCCATATTTTTTCTAAGCTCGTTTTTTAAAGCAACGATGTTGAAACTTTTATCCTGAATTTGGGTTTTGAGGGTATCAATGTCAGCTAACATGGAGTTGATTTGATCTATCTGTTTGGTCCTACATTCCAAAGAGTTCTTCTTCAAGGATTCATTTTTTCTTAACAAATTAGCTACACATAGGGCTAGTTCCTCATTCCTAGACTTAATTGCATCACTAGCTTCACATTTCATAATGTTCATACCCATATTCATGTTCATTTGAATGTCTGATATTTGTTTTTTCAAATTACAGATGGTTGACTCTTTGTCTTGAATCTGAGTTTTTAATTGGTTAATTTCAAAAAATTCACGAAATTCTGGGAATTCCGGATTAGTGCATACATTTGAAACAGAAGAACTTTCTTCTTTTTGCTGTATTGCAATTTCCAAGGAAATGCAGTGTTTTTCAATAATTGAAAATTTGTTAGAAAGTTCATCAAATGCCCTTTTTGAAACCATATCATTTGTTTTAAAGCTTACAGACTCAGTCTCAACCATATCAATCGTTGTAAAACATTTATTAGAAACATGTTTATCCTTAGATTTAAATGGTTTGGATACATTACCCGATGCATTGTGTTGAACAGTTAAGGGTAGCTCATCAGATGACACAAGATCATTCATAGGTCAGACACTTGCATCCACAGCATATACACTAAGCGTCAATGAATTTCTGACAGTTTCAGGCTCCTTAGTCTCTGATCCTTTGGATTCATTGTCAGCAGATAAGACATCCGATGCTATTCCAATTTCATCACTGTAATCAGATGACTGTGCCCTACATTCGTTCATATTTCTGATCTCTGCATCCTTTTCAAATACAAAATCATTGTCATTAATCTCTGACATCCCGCATTTAGCACCATTCGGCCTCTTAACTGACACATCACCTGATAATTCACAATTTTCCCTCAGACGTTCCTGGACTTCGTCGTCATTTGCTTTAGCAGCCTCCTCAATGTACATTTCCATATTATCCATTAATCAGATGAATGTATTGATGAATTCCCAAATTTCCATTCCAGTATGCTTTTTGAAGGTAATACTCGACAAGTGTTGATCAAAATCTGTAGAATATTCCTCATTGATAAATGGCTGGAATTGGTTGTGAATCATATGGAGACAACCATGGAATCATCCTTCATTATTTTTTCTTTGATGAGCTGGATCTTCAATTGTTCAAAGTATAGCAACAATGTTCTCTTCAGTGAAGGTAAGTCCTGACGGAAAAGAGCACTACATGTTCGATCCATGGACGTGGATAAAACTTGTGAGACATGAGAGTGAAGCAGTAAATAAGGTTCAATACTGCATTCAATATGTAATTGTTGCTGAGGTTCAATCGGATTGGACTCAAAGTGTGAAATGTTTAGATCATCATAGGTTGAATCTGTTAAGGTCAAGCTTTCTGAGTAGTACATACTTTGTCTGCAGTCCACTGAGTCATATAGTTTCAGCACATTAGAAATTACTGGATCAGTGGTGTAGGTCATGAATGTCAGACTTTACGGGATTTTATTATTCTTTGATTAAACCGGGAAATAGATTCTTTCACGGGATTTTATAAAATCAAAAGAACAACCGTAAAGCGTAGCAGGAAGAAGTAACATGTCTCAATAGACAAGTCGCTAAATAGTCAACTCGCTTTGGTATCAACTCACTAAACAGTCAACTCGCTTAAAAGACAAGTCGCTTAAAACTCAAGTCGCTTAAAGAATCAACTCGCTTAAAACTCAAGTCGCTAACCACCAAGTCGCTTCAGCCAACTCGCTGACAATACAACTCGCTTAATAGCCAAGTCGCTTTAACGCTTAAGTCGCTTAAAGACACAACTCGCTTAATAGCCAAGTCACATGAACCAATTCGCTAACAATAAAGAAGCAACTCGCTTACAAGAAATGCAACTACGTAGCTCAACTCGCTTCGTACATTTATAAAAAACAACCACTTTAACAATAAAAAACAACCAAACCACGATGATTCAAGACTTCCAATTCAAAACCTAAACATATATGATGATCCTAAACACAAAAGTACAATCAAAATTCAAACTTTAACACTAGAAATTGACCAAATGATTCAAACTCTCCTAAACACTTATAACCCCAAAAACCTTATGAAATCCACCAAAACAAATGTAGGATCATAATATTTATTGTGTTGATGATTCGGGTGGTCTTGGATGATCAAAATACATGTTTTCCATTTTAGAGAGAGAAAGTAGAGAGAGAGAGTGTTCTTGCTAGAGGTTTACACAAAGTATGGAATATTAGATTGAATGAGAAGCACCACCCTTCCATGGATGGAAGGGTATTTATAATTACAAACATACCGTCCTCCTATCGGATGTGGATCGGGCATACAGGGGTAAAGACCCGTCCTTCCTCCACGGTGTTGCACTAAGCTATACTACGCTACAAACTAATAAATAAACTACTAAATAATGTGACTAACGACAAGTCTACGAGCTAACTTATGCTAGATAATATTTGGGGTGACCGACTCTTCACTATGGAATTTTCTAATTCCTAACAATCTCCCCCTAAGGGAGGTCACCCCATGTTTTACATTTTGCATCCTAGCATTCTTTCTTTGTCTTTGTTCTTGAGCTTGTAGACTTGAATTCTTCACTTCCGCAATCTTTGTGCTTTTGTAGCGATTCTTTAAAGTCCGCATTGATTTGTACTTTCAGTGGAGGCCTTTAAGCGATCCACATCTTTGATGATCTTGAGCTTTCTTTGAGATCATCACCACAAGAAATCTGGATCACCCTTAGTTGTGTTGCCATCATGTGAAGTTGTGACTTTTGGACCGACATGCTCACACTTTTGAATCATGACATCTTTCCATTAGAGTAGCGGAAGCCTTCTTGGTTCATGATATTTGCGGCGTAGCGAAGCATAGTATAACAATATCGTAACCGGGTTATGTAGATATGCACCACCATGATTTCTTCAATTAAGTGTGGTTCTTGTGAACATGCGGTTTGGATTGACACTTCAATTCGATCACCGCAATCGTCGGGGTGTACCGCATCGACGCTTAGAAATAAAGCGCACGAAAGTGTCTTTGATCACTTCGTTGAATTGAGGTACACGCCCACGGTTCCCGTTGATCGATACTTGTCTTGATCGGTAGGATTCCTAAGAATCTCTTTGACGGGGTTTCGCAATTGTTCTAGTTGTTCTCAAACCGAACGTCTCAAAGAAGACAACACGGAGTGAGTGAACCAAAGAAATTGAGATTCACCGATTGATGAAAATGATTTGAAAAACAATCGCGTATTGCTTGAAGAAAGAGTTTTGCAATACGACGAAGGTTTTATGAAAAGATCAATTTTCAATCAAAATACTCTTTCTATTAGAGAATGAGTACACATTCGACGTCTAGCGAAAAGAAGAGATTCGCACATCGAGCGGTTTTCTAAAAGTATTTTCAATCGGATATACTTTTGAATTTTAAATGAATACAAATTGACGTGCTAGAGAAAGAAAAGGTTTGCACATCGAACGGTTTTTCCAAAAGTATTCGTCAATTCCATTCTGGACCAAGGTTGATTCAAGAATGAATCTCCCATCGTTTCTATCCGGTTGTCACAAGCTTGATCTTTTGCAAGATTTCACATGTCACCCACCAAGAGCTTGTTAGATGTTGGCTCTAGAAGGATTTCCATCTTCATTGTGAATATTTTTACATATCACTCGGATGTTCCGCCAATACCACAAGGATAATGCGTGGGACTCTTAATATATACCTACTTTCCACATTGTGTGAAAAGCAAGTCTTCAAGAATTTAGTGTCCTAACGAGATATTGTGGATGATCTCTTGGCTCTAGACTCAATAGTGCATTTTGGTTCCTTTGTTGGGAGACTAGGGAGAGGGTCTCCTTCTTCAATATCAACAATCTCTAAGAGAAAGTCGATAGATTATGTAGGTTCCCGTGAGAATGAAACAAGCCCTTTTAAGAGGAACTTGAGTGGTTTGGGAAGTTTAGTGCGGTGCATCACTTGGGTCCATGATGTCTTGTCTTCAATACCAGTGTTACCTTAGTAACCACCAAAGTAGCATATGAATTGAACCCGGTTTACGCCCTAAGGTTGAATTGATGGAAGGCTATTTCTTTTCACCCTTTTTCATTCATTTCTTTTCATTCTTCAACCCCTTCTTGCTTACCGAGACTTCATAACTAGAACCTTGTTGGGTTTATTCCAATACTAGCTCGATCTCGATGCACTCTTCCCATTCCTCACTTTTCTCCTTTTTCAATATACCTAAGGACTCTACACTATTTAGTGGATTGTCCTGGGTAGATCCCTCCGGCTCGGCGGATCATGGGAACGAATACCTAACCTAACCATCCTTATAACACCATGCATAAAGTAAATTGGTCGGTCTATTGGTATTGTTCTTTCCTTCATGAAACCAATCGAAAAATCATTTGGAAAAACAATCAAGGTACTTGTGATACGAGATCAAAGCATTTTGTACCTTAATAGTTTTGATCATTTTAGAAATGCTCCCCCTCAACATGTGCATATGATTTAAAATCGTTTGGCACATGGAGGCAAGAGTTCTTTGAAATAATTTCTTGATCACAATTTCCTTAGAAAAAGCCATTTGAATTTCTTTGGTAAAATTCTCCCCCTCAATATGTGCATAGGATATTTGAAATCATTTTATCACATAGAGGCAAGAGTTCTTTTGAAGCACATTTACGATCACACAAGCCATTAAGAAACCATTTAAAACTCAATCAAGGTACTTTATGTTAAAACATAAAAGCATTTGCACCTCGATAGTTTCTTTACAATTAAAATGCTCCCCCTCAATATATGTTTCGAGATTCGAAAGCGTTTAGCACATATGAGAGAGCAGCCTGCACAAAAGTTCTTTGAAATAATTTCTTTGAAATAATTTCTTGATCACAATTTCCTTAGAAAAAGCCATTTGAATTTCTTTGGTAAAATTCTCCCCCTCAATATGTGCATAGGATATTTGAAATCATTTTATCACATAGAGGCAAGAGTTCTTTTGAAGCACATCCACAATCACAAGAGCCATTAAGAAACCATTTGAAAACTCAATCAAGGTACTTTATAAATCACTTTAAAAATCTTTCTCGTACCTCGATAGTTTATTTGCTCCCCCTCAATATGTGCTTCAAGATTCGAAAGCGTTTAGCACATATGAGCTAGCATCGTGCACAATTAAATCAAAACGATCAACTTTTATCAAATTTCATTTTTTAAATCACAAATTCTCCCCCGATCAAAAATATCAAACCCTTTGAGATTTTGGATCCCAAGTGATTTAATTATGTTTAGAAAACATGGGAGAAAATGTGGCCTTGTTTAAATACTCATCTGGTTTTTGGATAAATCCTCCTCCTCAACATGTGCATTGAATTTGAAATCGTTTGGCACATGGAGGCAGGAGTGCCTTTGAAGGACTAAAACTGATTCCATTAAAACAGATTTGAGATTTAAATCACAATCTCTCCCCCGATCAAACCATTTGAGATTTGTGATCCCATCTAATTTAAATCATTTAGAAAGTTTGAGGAAAGACGTGGCAAGATTTAATTTTTGAAAATTTTTCTGATTTTTATGGGTTTTTGAAGGTTTTATATTTTTCTATTTTCTTTTTGCTGGTTTTATAATTTTGTATTTTGTTTTTGATAAATATATACAAAGATAGAGAAGATGATATAGTAAAAGAAGATGATGATACGAGTACCGAGATAAGGATATCAAGCAGCCCCGTTGTTTGAAGAAGAAATCGTCATCTCTTAAACATTCACCACCAAAGCTTCCAAGGCTCCAGAATAGAAGATAGAACATGAGCCTTCGAGAAAAAGAGACTTTGGCAGCTTCCCCCCGAACCGAATATCCATTATATGAGCATATTCGAAGCTCTATTTCAAGCTTTCCTTAGCCAGGTGCACAAAGAAGCACACCATTATCATAAATCTCGCTGCTCCATTTAAGAACGATAATCAAGGATCTCCATTCGGGGTTATATCATCAACAAGAAGAACAGCAACGTATCATCCCACTCATAAATAGTCTTCTCAAATTTCTTTTCCACTGAAGTCTGAAGCAATCTATTCCAAAAGGTGTCAAGAGAACAATTCCCCAAGTAGTTGAATTGATGCGATCGACTTCTTTGTATCTTGCTCAAGAACTCTCCCAAATACACATCATGAGGGAATGAAAACACCTCCCATGTTCACATTTTTCTTCCCCGATGATCATGTATGAAGCTCAAGAACCAAGTACACCAATACCCAAAAGCTCTCCGAATACACATCATGCGGGGAATGAAAACACCTTCCCATGTTCACATTTATCTTCCCTGATGATCGTGTATGAAGCTCAAGAATCCGAAGTACACACATTCCCACCGAAAGAATAACTGATAACACCTCCCTCATGTTACACATTTATCTCCCCTGAATATGTCGCACTTGTGTACCTCTTTTATCTTCAGAAAATTTTTCTAACATCACTTCCCCCACGTAGATGAAATACTAACACTAAACGCCTTGATGAGTAAAACCTTGAGTTTCTCTGCGGTCATGACATTTGTTTTCCCGGGATATCTTCAATTACTTAGAAGAATTAAGTTCATCAAGTTTACTCATCATGAGTTAAACCTTGAGTTTCTCTGCGGTAATAACATTTGTCTTCCCGGGGTATCTTCAATTACTTAGAAGTATTAAGTTCATCAAGTTTACTCGCTTTGGTGCTTATCTCCTTACCCCTTCTTGGTTTTGACACTTGAGTCGGCAACATAGTATAAGCCCAAATACTTGAAATCTTTATGAGAAGAACACTTGAACTCTTATGAGAATCAACATCTTTGAATAATGTGAGCAAGTCTAATTGGGGATTAAATTTGACATATCACATTCCCCAATTAGTGCTCTCCCTAGACCGACAATCTTTTGATAAATGCCCAGATTAAGAAGAAGTCTTTAGATCGTTAAATGCAACTCGTCTTTAGTCTTCTAACATGTAGCGTAAAATGTAGAAACGATGTAGACTCGACCTTCTTCAAGATTGTGCGGTTGGGAATAGATAGTTAACATCTTCAACTCACACCAAAAGCATCTCACCAAAAGCATCCCAATTAACTTACATCTTGCATATCCCCTTAGCTAAAATCCTCCCAATCAAACAAGAATGTAGGATGTTCATCAAGAAAATCGAGAATCGGGCCTCAACGAACACACAAGATGGTAACACCAAACTACCAATCACATCAAACAAGAACAGAGATTGTTCGAATCATCATGTTAATGTATCGTGAAGCATTAACCGAAACACTTAGTCGATAAACTCATCAATCCGGTGAAGATGTCAACCAACGGCTCTTAGAAGAACAACTCCATGTGAAGATGACCCGATAAGAAGCTCGGTTCTTACATGAGTTAGGAGCCGTTTGACCATATATTCTCAAATATTAATCAATCATGCAAAAATTCACACTTCTTCTCCCCTCAAGAATTGCATACGGAGATGCCATTCTTGATTAAATAAGTGAAAATCATCCGAATGTTCTATTCACACTTCTCTCCGCAAAATAAGCACGTGATGTCGTCATCTTCATTATAATCGAGTCGAGCAAGTGGAATGAGAAAAACAATCGGTGGTAGCCGGTTCACTTGAAGACCAAGCGCATGGAAAAGTATGAAGCATGTTGATGAGAATGGTCATAATAGAGAAGATTTCTCTTCTTAAGATAAAGCGCATCGACACGCACACTTTTCTTTTCTTTAGAGTACGAGGCATGAACCGCTGTGTTCATACGTCATAAGAAGATTTATCTTCTTCCGAAGATAATGCGAAGCGAAACGCACACATTTCTTTTCTTTGAGTACGAGGCATGAACTGTTGTGTTCATACGTCATAATCTTTCTTTTCGACTCTCTTGGCAAAACATGTAATCATCCCCATTATCATTCTCAGGGCTCTTTGTCGTGACAACCGATGGAGAAACCCAATATGATGAATTTGACCACAAGTAAACTAACCCGAACTCGTGACTTAAACTTGCACATGTGTAACAAAGAGCGGTGTCGAGAAATCATGCCCATTTGAATCTCTAAGTACTCTATACTCTTCAACCAACCAACCATCAAGTAATAGACGTACGTCACCTCTTGAAAATCCACAATTGAATGTGACACTGAGCACTACAACGTAACTCCTTAAAGTGATAGTTATTTTTGTGGCAAACAGAGCCCAATTCCCCCACGTGGTAAAAGGAAAAGACTCCCAAAACTAACTAGATTTCCAAGTCTTCGTTTTTGGAAAAAGCTTGAACAAGGATCTCGAAGAATCTTCATCCAACCATCCCCGATACCTTCAGATGCTAAGTACACTTGCCCGTGATATTTCACTTCAACCTCAAATAAATAATAGTGAATTAATTCCGTTGTCACATCTTCTTGGTTAAAAGCTCAAATCTTAGCCTCCTTTGACGTTTGAAGTGAACTTTGATAATGGTTTTCATCCCGACCATGGTTAAAAGCACATAACCCCGTAAAACCATGTAATAACCAAACTGCCATGACAAAAATCCAAACACACATCCAATTCATTAAGTACACCCTTTTATCCCTTCTTCGAAACAGAAAACGTAGCACCAGCATCAAATAAGATCCCGAAATACACTTTCCTTTCTCCAAGATGGTTCCATCAATACGGGATTTTACAATTCTATGGTTTAAACAGAGAAATAGGTTCTTTCGCGGGATTTTACAAAACCAAGAATAAACCGTAAGATATATCCGGAAATGCACTTTACCATTAACAGGATGTTTCCATTGTCACGGGATTTTACAGGTCTATGATTTAAACCGAGAAATAGTTTCTTTCGCGGGATTTTACAAAATCAAGACAAAACCGTAAACAATGTCAGCTTGAATGTATTATGACAACTTTGGTTTCAATGAATATCTGTTTTAGGGGAACATGCTGTGGTTCGTCAATGGTTCATTATCCAATATCAACAATTCTTAACCCATATGTAGACAACTTCACAAACCATACTAAGTCAAGTAGTATTAAACTCCTTTTCCCTGGAGGATAACCGTAACACATCAAGGTACACGTTTCTCCCCCATGATGGTTTCGAACTTTCGGAAGCATCATAACGTGTACGACCATTTGCACGAGAAGTTCTTGTCAAAAGCAAACATCTTGAAAAATCATGGCTGACGCTGAATATTCTTGAAAGATTTTGCTTAGATTGTGAAGTATCATTGACGGTATGTGGCGTCGAATATCCCAAGAGAATTGCTGTAAACGAACCTCCATTGATTCACCGGCTAATAGAAATGACCACATATGAAGATAGCGTCACTTCAAATTTGCATCAATAATACCGTACGAAAAAAAACTCCGTGATCATTTTTGAAATTTTTGCTCAAGCCGAGAATTTATGTATCCCTCCATGAAAATCATACCTAAAATACCACTCATTTGCCACACATATACCAAATATATTACACAATGTATTAAAAATACATTGAATAATTTTTTTTTTTTTTTTTTGCATATTCAGATAAATTAGTAGCAGCTCAACAATTGCAATTTCGGATCAAATAAATACCAAAGCCCACGAAATTACAATGTTTTGACACTAGGTAAGATATACACCAAAGACCATTCACAATCCGGACCCAACAACCCAGCGAAGCCCATATTCCCACCATATCCAACTCCGGCCCATGTAAACATTTGAAGTCCAAACAGAAGAGCTAGCATCCGATCCATATTCATTCAAACCCTAAGTAATCGGGTATAAAATTCCACCTTTAATCACACTTGATACCCTAATCCTTAAAACATGCGCCCCCATCATCAGTACATACACCAAACACATCAAAACCCTAATATACTCTCATTATCAGTCCGCCTCCCCTCCTAACCGGTTTCCTTAAAAAATCTCATCACTCATCAATAATGATACCCACATAAACTATTCGTGATTGAATCAAGTCGAACTCAAAACAAAACAAAGCCACAGGGATGGTTTTGAATCATCCTCATGACCTCCAAGGGACTCGCCACAGAGATGGCTTGAGTTTTAGATGAACAAGGTACGTTAAGGTAAGCTTGATAAACGATAAAAACCCCCCTTTCTTTTTATTGAGCTTTAAACGAAAAAATGTGAAGGGATAACATGGTTGTTATTATCTTCTCAAATCTGATTCGGATAGGGTTTAAAAAGATAGTTAGGATCGATGAAAGTTAATTATTCTCGTGTCATATGCCTTCTATGGATATGAATAATCATTGATTAACATGAAATAAGACACTGAGATCCGTTTGAATTAGTTAGCTTTCAGTTTTGAGTCTTTATTTGATGATCTATGATGATGATAATCGTGTGTTGGACCTTGATAAGTGTTGATGTTATCATGAGTAGCCACGCAATCTGAGATCTTTTTACATTAACATTGATTCGAGTCAGGGATACGAATGAGAGTTGGATATGTTTCGATTCTTAGTACTTTTGATGTTTTGATATGGACCTTTTCTGCTCGATATCATTTTTATTAAGAGTAGAGAGGTGGACTGATGAGGTTTGTAACAACAAACTGAGGTTGAGATAATGTTGGTATTTGGTGAATGGTATAGTTTTGAGGTCTAGTACAGTAGTGGTATTCGGTTTATGTGGCCATGGTCATTCCATCTTCTTCTTCATCCTTTCTGTCAAATTGTCAAGTCGCTATGTTATAACCAAGTCTCTACTCTTTTTATTCAAACACAAGTCGCTAACTAGTAAAGACTAGTCGCTAGCATCATAACTCGCTACTTCAGTTTACAAAACAACTCGCTAACCCAACTCGCTGACTCAACTCGCTAACCCAACTCGCTGACTCAACTCGCTAACCCAACTCGCTAGATCAACTCGCTAACCCAACTCGCTAGGTCAACTCGCTACGACTTGTAAAGATAAGTCGCTAAGAAAATACATTGAATCTGGACTGGTTAGTGACAAGTCGCTACTGTTTTCTTGACATAAATCGCTAGCAAGATTTATACCATTTTCCGATGAGTTTTTCCGACAAAAACGTTCATATTCATAGGATACCCGAAAACGAGACAAAAGCTGCGAAGATAAGATGATTTGACCCAGTTAAGACCAAGAAAACTGACCATTTGACATCATAACAAGCATAGTGTTTGGTACAAAATACTGTTTGGACAATGATACTTATCTTCAAAATATGACCATACAATATTGTTTGACCATAAAATACAACACAGAAATTGTTAACAACAGTCATGTAGCCATATTACTGTTTGGACAAACAAGACACAAGACAAGCATGAATGGACCAAGACATTAATTTGTTGATGATTCGGGTGGTCTTGGATGATCAAAATACATGTTTTCCATTTTAGAGAGAGAAAGTAGAGAGAGAGAGAGTGTTCTTGCTAGAGGTTTACACAAAGTATGGAATATTAGATTGAATGAGAAGCACCACCCCTTCCATGGATAGAAGGGGTATTTATAGTTACAAACATACCGTCCTCCTATCGGACTGTGGATCAGGCATACAGTGGGTAAAGACCCGTCCTTCCTCCACGGTGTTGTACTAAGCTATACTACGCTACAAACTAATAAATAAACTACTAAATAACGTGACTAACGACAAGTCTACGAGCTAACTTATGCTAGATAATATTTGGGGTGACCGACTCTTCACTATGGAATTTTCTAATTCCTAACAACAAAGAGCATGAAAGATGAGTGATCAAACCATGACTCTTGATACCAACTGTAAGATATAGGATTTCATAATCACATCAAAGCATAAACATATGAGGCGATACAAGTTTTAGAGAGAAAGGGAGATGTTCTAGTGAGAGAAACACATAGAAGGTTAGATTGCAATGAACATCCAACCCTCTCCTTGTGGGGAGAGGGCTATTTATACAAAGAAGCACGCCTCCTTCGGTCGTGGATCGTGCATACAATGGGTAAAGACCCGACCTTCCTCCACAGTGTTGCACTAGACTAAACTATGCTAATAACAAACTAACAAATAACGTAATAAATTATATGTCTATGAGCTAACTTAAGCTAGATAATATTTTGGGGTGACCGATGCTTTACAATAGAATTTCCAATTCCTAACATATTCGGACCAATATCATGAAGGAACTCAACCATGTCACTCATCCTAGGGTGTCTTGTGTTGTGTATGACTGTTCGGGCATCCGGCTCACCATGATTATACCATTTCGTATAACTATGGTCCCAGCCATTTGTGTGTATGTGGTCAAACAAAAATTCATGCTTTATCCAGTTTATGTTTAAACAACGAGCACAGGGACATTTTATATTCCCATCAATATTCACCAAGGGCTTGCAATAGTTGCAGAAAGCTTTAAGGCCAACTAAAAATTCTCTACTGGTACGTGCTAGTGAGACCCAACTTTTATCAATTGGCATAACTGCGTTTTAATGAAGCAATAAATAATTATATAGACTTAAAATGTTCACAAAAAATCTACACGTAAACACATAAAGGTGGAATTACCAGTTGTGCATTTTGTTCACCTAATCCAATTATGAAAGGCAATCCTATCCCACTCTTTGAATGTTTCGTCTCATATATGAATGCGTATAATTGAATTTACTATTTGAGAAAATTTGAAGATTTCCTCAACTCCCAAATATGTGCATTAAAGACATATTCGTAGGAGTAAAGGGAAACACTCATCGAAATTTTCACAAATCATAAATCAATTATACGCATTCATATCCTAAATGAGACAAAACATTCAAAAAGCGATCCCAACAGGGGACTTTCCAAATTAATTTCTAATAAATTAATTTCGGACGGGTTCTCTGGGATGATTAACTTCGGACGGGACTTTCCAAATTAATCACTAAAGTCCTAAAATCATTTACAACAGTTCAACACAATCAAATACCATACAATACTATGAGCTTATCTGTTTAATCTTATTTGTAGCTTATGAGCTTATTTGTTTTTTGGCTTATATATCATAAGATTCAATTTTCGAGCTTATATAAGTTTATTATACCATAATATACTTATATAAGCCCACAAGTCTCCAAATAAGCTGGAAAATTGAAGCTCGTGAAATATAAGCCGATAACAAATAAGCTCATAAGCCCATGTATAAGCTTAAGCAAACACCCCTTAAAAAGCACTTTTAGTTATTGTTTGATCATGCGAATATCAAGATTGATATATTAAAAAAATATATATAAAAGCCATATAAAACCATCAGTAGTCGCCGCATGTGGTCGCGGTCGTGCGATGGTCCACAGTTGGACTCGACTCGGTCTCGGTCGCGAATCGGTCTCGACACGGCTCGGTCTCGGCTCGAAACCGGTCTCGACAAAGAATCGTACCAAGAAACAAAATAGTTAGCAATATACATAAAGTAGATTAATTATTAAAATACTAAATGTAAACGAAAATTATGAAATTTTTATGCAAAGTAGTTATACTAGTGCACAAAAGCTAAAAACATAAAAAATAAGCTAACCAAACGCACCTTTCGAATTCTTTGTTATAAAACTAAAATGGGTCATTGTTAACCAAACACCCTTTCGGGTGAAAAATAAGCAATCCAAACACCCTTTAGTGCACAAAAAGCAAACCCAAACACCCTTTTCAGCGTCTTTGTTTGGACAACATAAACCAAACGACCCTTCCGGTCTTTGTTAACCAAACGCACCCTTTCGGGTGAAAATAAGCAATCCAAACACCCTTTTAGTGCGTAAAACAAGCAAACCCAAACACCCTTTGTGGGTCGCTATTTGGACAACATTAAACGTTTTTTCCCTTACTAAATTCCTTTCTCATTTCTATAAAAATGACGATGGACCATGTGTATCATACTTGCTTCGTGGCGAGCTCAATACAATGATATGTCAAGGTAAACACGACTCTATCTTAGCCAAATTCGGCAATTATTAAGAATAGTCTATTGTGCTAACAATATAACGGTCCTATAATAGGTACCCTTGTGGGTCGATAAGCGGTTATAAGCCAAAACAACGCCTTGTGGGTCGATAAGCCGGTTATAAGTCGAAACAAACGCCCGCATTGGGGGTGATAAGTGAAACAAGTTCTATGGCGTTGATAGGAGAGTACTTGAAACTACTATATTTTTGTTATTAGGCTATTTCTAAAAAACATAAACACAAATTAATGACTATAAACTTTCGTGGGGCATGTCCCCGCTACAAACATAAACACAAAAATAAATACCTCGGTTGTGGGGTCTCGAGAAGCGGTGCGTTGTGGTCTCGGCTTGGTTCTCGGCTTGGTATCGGCTTGTGTCTCGGTGAAGAACTATACCAAAAACAAAATTAACAAAAAATTAATAAAAATCAAAACTAAAAGCAGTTAACACAAATTAACAAAAATTAACACAAATTAACATAAATTAACAAAATTAAAAGCAGTTGAAAAATTAAAAATTAACCTCGGTTGTAATGTGGTACCACTGTCGAGAGTAAGAAATGAGAAGAGAGAAAGAATCAAACAATGAGAGGGTTTGAGGAAAGAATTAAACAATGAGAGGGTTGAGATGCATCGTGCACGTGGTGCAGTGAGGGAAGACAACGCAGTGGTGGTGGTGAAGTATTAGTTGTGAGAGTAGCAATGGAGGTGGTGGTGAAGTATTAGTAGTGAGGAGTGGTGGTGTTGTGGTGTTGCCGGTGGTGAGTTGAGAGGGAGGAAGACGCAATGTTTTTCGTTTTTTTTTTTTTTTTTTTCTCTCTTCCAAGTGTGACCAGATCTGCTAATAATTGGGGTTAATATTTGCTTTTCACTTTCCCCGGGGACAAGTCCCTAGGGAAAGTCTTCTTTGTCTTCTAGCGACACTTTTGCCGGGGACACGTCCTCGGGGAAAGTGATGGCGGGATAAAGTAAAAGAGAGGGGGGAAAATGAAAATTTACGCCAAAACTTTTTCAGGGGACATGTCCCCGAAAAAATATTTAATTATAAAATTAAAATTATCATTTTAAATAATTAGAATTAATAATAAATTATAAAATTATATAATTAAATTTAACCTAAAAATTATAAAATTAATATAATTACTTTTAACCTAGGTTGCACGGATACGGCGATACGGCAAAGTCTAAAAATATATGACACGGACACTGCGTGGACACGGTATACGTATCATGTTAAATGACCAAGTATAGGTGCATTGGTATACGTATCATGTTAAACGACCAAGCATAAGTGCATTGGTATACGTATCATGTTAAACGACCAATTATAGGTGCTATGGTATACGTATCATGTTAAACGACCAAGTATAGGTACATTGGTATACGTATCATGTTAAACGACCAAGTATAGATGCTATGGTATACGTATCATGTTAAACAACCAAGTATAGGTGCTATGGTATACGTATCATGTTAAACGACCAAGTATAGGTGCATTGGTATACGTATCATGTTAAACGACCAAGTATAGGTGCATTGGTATACGTATCATGTTAAACGACCAATTATAGGTGCTATGGTATACGTATCATGTTAAACGACCAAGTATAGGTGCATTGGTATACGTATCATGTTAAACGATCAATTATAGGTGCTATGGTATACGTATCATGTTAAACGACCAAGTATAGGTGCACTGGTATACGTATCATGCTAAACGACCAATTATAGGTGCTATGGTATACGTATCATGTTAAACGATCAATTATAGGTGCATTGGTATACGTATCATGTTAAACGAGCGAGTATAGGTGCATTGGTATACGTATCATGTTAAACGATCAAGTATAGGTGCATTGCTATACGTATCATGTTAAAAGACCAATTATAGGTGCTATGGTATACGTATCATGTTAAACGATCAAGTATAGGTGCATTGGTATACGTATCATGTTAAACGAGCGAGTATAGGTGCATTGGTATACGTATCATGTTAAACGACCAAGTATAGGTGCATTGGTCTATGTATCATGTTAAACGACCAATTATAGGTGCTATGGTATACGTATCATGTTAAACGACCAAGTATAGGTGCATTGGTATACGTATCATGTTAAACGACCAAGTATAGGTGCATTGGTATACGTATCATGTTAAACGACCAATTATAGGTGCTATGGTATACGTATCATGTTAAACGACCAATTATAGGTGCTATGGTATACGTATCATGTTAAACGACCAAGTATAGGTGCATTGGTATACGTAACATGTTAAACGATCAATTATAGGTGTTATGGTATACGTATCGTGTTAAACGACCAAGTATAGGTGCGTTGGTATACGTATCATGTTAAACGACCGAGTATAGGTGCATTGGTATACGTATCATGTTAAACGAGCGAGTATAGGTGCATTGGTATACGTATCATGTAAAACGACCAAGTATAGGTGCATTGGTATACGTATTATCATTATTATTATTATTATTACTATTTTTTTTAAAACATCACTTCATTAGAAACCGTAAGGGATATTACAAGAAATTGGTGGGAAGCCGGGACACTAGTTGGGCTCCCAAATTGTTGCATAGGTCCAAATTGTTGCAGTTGTCTACTGGTCTCAACTTCCCACCAAAAAAATGTGGCCAAGAATTCCCACCAAAAAAATGGCGCCAAAATTTCCCACCAAAAGCTACCATATCTGCTCTATATATCACATAAAGAAAACTTGAGATCTTATCCCACCAAAAGCTACCTGATCATATCCTCAAAACCACTCAACCTCACAACCTCTTATCTTCGCACAAATTTCAAAACCTGAGATGGAGCCATTTAATCCTTTTATGTGTTCTTGTGGAGCAAGAAATATAAAATTAAGAACATCACATAGAGAATATTCAGTTGGACGACAATATTATGCATGTCCTCTGTCAAAGGTGAACAATCATACATTTCTTATTTATGTAAATATACAAATAATTGGGTTGTAATCTCTTATAATTTTCTTAATATGTAACAGCCCAGAAAAGATGATAATGGGTGCGGATATTTTATGTGGAATGATGCATTTGACGAGTACTTAAGAACAATCTCTTCTCAAGGTTCTGGATCTGCACCAACAGAGTGCTCGAGCTGCCATGAAAAAGATCTTAGGATAAGCTTGCTGAAATCACAAAAACATGTGCTAGAGACAAGAGTAAGGTTGCTGGAGGCCAGACTTGAAATGGCAAGGATTCCTGACGACCACGCATGTCAGTCGGATGCATTACTTCGTGAGCTGTTAGGTGACATGAAAAATCTTCGTATGTAGTAGTTGTTGTTCTTGTAGTTGTTGTTGTTGTTGTTGTTGTTGCTGTTGTTGCTGTTGTTGTTGTTGTTGATGATGATGTTGTTGATGTTGTTGTTGTTGTTGTTGATCAAAGTAGTAGTTGTTCTTGTAGTTGTTGTTGTTGATGTTGTTGATGTTGTTGTTGTTCTTGTAGTATGTATCTGTCAAGTATTTTTATAAATCAAAGCACATGCTGGATTTGTAAAGGTGACCATGTTCTTAGTTAACCAGATTATGGTGTTCAAACACCCATTTTCCAATACTAACAAACACGAATTAAGAACCATATTAATTCATCATAAACTTAATATTTTTGTTTTTCCCATAGCTATATATCTACTCTGTTTCGTCAAGTCTCATCAATAAATCGCAAGCGTTGGATAACCTGGAGATACAACCCAGCTGCTCAAAATTCAAGTCTTCGTTTATTTTGACCAAATATTTTGTAACGACAGACGATGGAACTAAAGATATGCCGTTTTAATTTTAAAATAGTTTAGGGTTTTACGTAATGAAAAGACTATCCAAGCATCGAGGTTTTAGTTATGTATTAATAGTTGCAATAAAATGTATTTTTATAAATACGTGGTTTCTTGGGGACATGTTCTCGGGGAAAGGTTTGGCGGGAATTTTTCCGCGAACAATTAGCATGCTTTTGACTTGGTCAAACTTTTGGTAAAAGTGAAACACACTTTCGGTGGGGACAGGTCCCCGGAGAAAGTGCAAGTTGAATCCGGTCAAAATTTGTTAAAAATCCAACATACTTTCGCCGGGGACATGTCCCCGCAGAAAGTGTATGTTGAATTTTCCCAAACAGGTCAGCGCATTCATATGCCACGTCAGATGTAATTTTGTCGTTTAGTGACTTTCGCAAAGTCCCCGGCGAAAGGCTCCTCGCCCGTCCATCCGATTGTTGTAGTGTTTGTGGTGTTTTTAATTTTAATTTTATGTATATATCGGTACAACCTTTTAGTTGCTTAAATACTTAACTAAGAGTGTGTCTCTTAAATTCAAATTGTTCTTTGCCAATTAGATAGACCTGTGATCCATTTATATAAACGATTTACACATTGATGTAAGACGCTCTGACTAATGCAAGATCAGTTCAATAAACAGATACAGTGTGACATATCATATGAATATATTGATGGTTCGATAAAAATCTTCACTGTTTTTCAGCACCTACTCGAGACTGACCTTCAAATTAAACAACTTTTCATACCACACATTACTTAACACAAATAAATAAAAAGAAACAAACAGGCTCTAATAACAATTACGATATAGCCTAGATAAACAGATCCACAAATCTTTTTAGCACCAAGCCTGATCTCATTTAACGATCACAATTTATAGTGGCCTGATCTCAATTCCTAGCACAATAAGCCCCGTAAGCTCCAGGCTTGAATCACAAAGCCTCAACACAAAGTGTGCACGTTCAATACTCACAACATCATCTGCCTTATAATCCCATATCTGAACCTCCATACAACCATCTTTTCGTTCTTTTGGAATGCTATCTATTTTAGGCCTATACAGTGGCTTCAGTTTGGGTATCTGACTATGGTCTCCATCATCCTTTACTGTACTAATCACATGGGTTTCCGGGGTAACCAAACAAGCAAAAACAAATTCAGTACTTGTTGAATAATAACTGTCAGACTCTTGTACTTGTAGAGGACACGTGTAGCTTCCACGGCTGTTTTCTGGCAATCTGTAAACTAAGTAAACTGCATAGGCAGTGTTTGGTGACAGCATGTGGGAGTTGATATGACAACTTATACCGAAACTGTTGCCTGATAGACACTCTGCCGCCTTTCCAAATCTGTAAATACATCGAAATTCGTTACAAGGTGATCAATATTTTGATAGTTGAATTAAAAATCAGAGTTAAAAGACTGGTACTTTGATTCACTTGTGGATATCCAATGAAAAGACTCGAGTATCTCACTGCCTTTCAGGACTGAACTTGCTGATAGCATACAACATTTGATCCCATCTTTATCAAGATAAAAGAACTGTTCAAAAGATCAACACCATCAGGTTATTTGTCTCTAGAGAGAATATGGCTAGGCATGATATGTCATGCTAGCTTTTAGGGTATAACCGTAGGAGGGATTCGTACACATGGATGCATTAAAAAATGTGTCACCAGCAGAATCCTCCCAAGAATTTCTATCTTGTGCTCACTTTTTTAATTAGAACAAGCCTACCGTGCAACAAGTCTTATGAAAATTAAATATTACGTACCGCTTGGCCTTTATTTGTGAGGATCCCATTTGAAAGAAGCGAGTAGAGGTCCTTGTTGGTAATGTTGTATGGCACGCGATCCTTTGCCATTTTGATTATGTCTCGATAGTCGTCAGGTAGTTTTTGTTCCCTTTCTGTATCCGGTATGTTTGCCTTCTCTACTTGTACTGACTCGTCATTCATAGGCTGTAGAGTAAAACAAAATGGACATAATCTAAGACTTCATATGTATTGGACAATGTTAAAATGCAGTTTGTTTTTAGTCGTGAATCCATTTTTTTTTATTTCAAGAAAGAACGGATTACAATATTATAAGATGGCAGGCAAACGGGCAACAAGCTGTGCCGCAACCCCCTTTTGAATGGCAAAACCAATTCTACTAAAAATGAAATTTTGTGACTTAGGGGTCGTGAATATAACTAAATACACTAAATACTGGTTCAAGGAAAACAAATGATGTGTCTTTTTGTACTTGTATTGTTTAATTAATGACTCTTCCATATGATTCTTTTGTTTTGCGTTTAGTTTTGATTACCTTCAGCAACTATAACATATCTGAAAATAGACTCCAACTGGACACGAATATTGAAAAAAATGGATGGCTACCTTCTCGATAGGCAAGAACTGGATGCCTTCCAATACGATACTGTTATACTCAAAAGTACTCTCCAACAAAACCTCAAGCTTTGTGACTTTTTTGTAACAAATGAACTGGCATAATTCGATAATCATCCATCCGTCATTTGTATAGTCTGCAAGGTAAGTGATTGACTCTTCACTCACTTCTTGAAGTTTGTATGTTAAACCAACAAGTTGGGGGTTACTAGAAACCCCAGTTTCTTCTACCTCAGAATCAGATTCTTGTAATTCGAAACCATCAATCATGAACACCAGGTAAGCTGCATATGTGATCCCTGGTGACAAGAAAACTGTTTCTATATCAACCTCTATATATAACTGGCGTGCACTTTCAATCTTTGCTACCTCTGAAAACCTGCACACATTGAAGTTTAGACAACCAAACATGTGAATTAATCACATACTCAATGAACAAACATGTGAATGAATTTTTTAAACCAACAAGTATTGATTTAGCTCGATGTGGAAGGAGTAGACTAAGACTTAGGTGGGAGGATAGAGTCAAGCTTGACCTGAAGAAGCTTCACCTGTCGAGGACATAACCTCTAATAGGAATATGTGGATAATTAGATTTAGGATAGATAGTGTTAGGGTTCCTAGGCGACTTAGTGTTTTCACGTGTATATGTTTGGCCCGATTTTAGGTACTGAGATAAATTATACATACACTTATATATGATCTTATAAACATTTACTCACAGAGTTTATTTTTTTGAGTGAAAGGGAAAGGTTGGAGTGAAGTTGATTTTAAGGTTTTTTTTCTTTTTCTTACATCCTCCTCTTTTCTTTCTAACTTGTGAACACAAGATAAAAATCATTTATTATTCCCCTCCTCTTTACTTCTCTCTTTTTTACCCTCTCCATCTCTCTTCTTTCCATTTTATACTCGGGATACACTCTAATACTCACACACACACGGACACACATATATATTTTTGTACACATATCTCACGTACACACACTCTCGTTAGTGTCTCCACCCTCGGATAGAGGTATCATTGTCTACATCTTAGTGCAATTTGTAACCATTAATGTTACAAATTGCATACTTTGGTAAGAAATGGTACCTATATCTTGCATTAAATAGTAGTAAAAAAGTAAAGTATGTTTAACATAATATTTTCATGCAGTTTTCCATATAGTATAAGATAGAACCTTGATCTAGGATGAGAAATCCACTCAATAATGTCAGGATCTTGGAATGAAAATTCTGATGCAGAAATCAACTCGCAATTGTGTTCGTTCTTGCTCAAGGAAAACCACTATACGTTGAGATATCTAAAGTTAGTACAAATAAACCAGAATGCACAAATCAAAAATTGTTTCTGAATTGATCGAGCCAACTCCAACTCCCATGAGATGGTTCTGATTTTACATGTAAAAGAACCATAACAATCATATTTTGTTGCAGCTGTTAGTTTCACATATATAACTAATTATTTTGACCCCCTAAATAATCAGATCGATAACGAGAATTAAATATTGATATTCAACTTGAAAACGTAATAAGCAGCTCATCACTTAAGATAAATAAAGCAGCGAATTACCCTTCTACCCCAATCAACAAGAATTCCTAAAGATAGAAGCGATATAAGTTCCCTTTTGTTTGTGTAGATCAAAGGGTGTTCTCTATCAGCCATTTGGAGTATTTCTTCATATTCCATGGGTTTTCCACTTTCGTAGCTTTCCTGTAAAACAAAATGCCAATGTTACCATCTAAAATTTGATAAATATGATCGGTAAAACATATAAAGTAAAAAAAGAATGGTACTTACTTGATATTCAAATGCAAGCTCAAGTGCTGAGAGCACATCAACCATGGTTGGACGTTCTTCACGGTCTCTTTTCAAACACTGATACGCAATTGAAGAAAAAGTTTTCAAAGAATATGGTTCCATTTGTTCTCGTAAACCACGGAAAATAATGTCATCTAATGTTCCTTTTTCGTAGCTCTTTTGTGCAAGTGGTATTAATAACCGATGCTCATCGTCATGTTTCCCAATGCAAAATCTCCCACATAACACTTCGAACAATACAACGCCAAATGAATACACATCTGACTCTTTTGTTAATATACCAGTCTCTGCATAGAGCGGATCACAATATCCTAAAGTCCCAACAACCGTTGAGACAAGAAATGTGAATTCTTGATTTGCCGGGCCTATTCTCGACAACCCAAAATCAGATATTTTAGCTTCCCAATTATGATCCAAAAGAAAATTTGCACACTTTACATCTCTGTGCAAGACTCTTTGTTGTGTCCCAAGAGGATTGTGAAGGTACTCGAGTCCACGAGCTGCCCCAATGCATATTTTGAGACGTTGACTCCACGTGAGATCTTCACTACTAAGATACTTTTCCAAGCTTCCATTAAACTCATACTCATAAACCAGAATTTTTTCGTCATCCTCATCACAAAAGCCTAGTAAAGAAACAAGGTTTTTGTGACGATAACGAGAGAGCATCATGATTTCTGTCAAAAACTCATGGTCACCTTGTCCATGCCTTCGGTCTAACCTTTTAATAGCGACGGTTTTGGTCAGCCCGCCATTATCGGATATCTCACCTTTGTACACTTTACCAAACCCGCCAACCCCGATAAAGTTCTCGGCACCAAAGTTATTGGTGGCTAACTTTATCACATCTAAAGAAATTTTGAGGTGGTCTAACTCTTTCACTAAAGCCATAACTTTGAATACTTTTAGAAAGATGAGACCAAATATAATGTCACGTTTGAACTAGGAGTTTAAATGGGAGCTATATACTGTAAGTTGTGTAAGTTGCCTCTTTTCAAAGCATAGGGAAGAAAGAGAAAACCGTTTACTTTTATTTTATATAGTTTGCTTGTATAGAAATTAGAAATGCTAACATGAATTGAACTCGCTAACTTTTTTTCGGGTAAAGATGAAATCGTTTACTTTGATATTCTGTAGTACGTCAAGTTGATGTGTTTAGTACGCATTTGTCCAATGTTCACACATATGGAAGATCCAATTAAGCCGGTTATCAGTTATCACTAATATGAGAATCAGCACAGCAGCAACGAAATAAGACGACGGACCATGATCTATCACTGCAAGCACTTTGTCGACAACGGAAGAAAAGTCGGCATATTAGCAACGAGCAAAAAACTTTATAGAAAAGAATGAGACTGTATTTATATATAAGCAACTCAAAATAAAATATAGGGCTAATTACACGAAAATATATCTAACTTGCCACTTTTTGTAGTTCTGTGTAGCCAACTATTTTTTTTTGTAGTTCCATGTAACATACTTTTGAATTCGTGCAGTTTCGTGTATCGAATAACCTTCTTATCAGGTTACAAGTCAAATTTTTATTTAATTTTTTTTCTTTTATGCCATGTCATTAAATTAATACATATCACACTTATAAAACTCATTTCCAAACACCATCTTCTTTTTCACTTTACTAGCACCATCCATTTCAGCCACCACCACCATGGAACCACCACCTGCCATCATCTCCACCACACTCACCTCTATCATTTCTTGTTACCCAAACTCTCACCATTGGCACCACACTTACAAAACTAAATACCAAAAACCCGCTTTTCTTCCACCTTTACCACCACCGTCACTACCATTTCACTACCACCATTTCAGCCGCCATCACCACCCTCCAGTGCAGCCACCACGAAACCCATCACCTTCTCCTCTATCATTTCTTGTCACCCAACTTTGATGGTTATTTATTGTAACACGAATCTCAGTTGATGAGATTTAGTCTTAGTTTCAAACAGGTTTTAAAATGACCTGATACCATTTAATTAACTAGACTGGGGTTATATCGAATTTGGGTCAAACGAGTATGTATGGGTTAAGAACGCTGAGAATGAGAAATGTTAGTAACTTCAGTTTGTGATCATACATTGATATTCTACATGGGAGATGTGTTGGATGTTATTTACAGTTTTGCCAAGCATTATGCCTCCATATAAGTTTGATTAATTTAGATTTGAGATATTCAGGAAGTACCTATTTCATTAATTTAGATGTTCTGGAAGGTATGGAAGGATGTATATGTTCAAGAAATGAGGTGTTTGAGGTGAGGATGAACAAAAAGGGTGTTGGGTTGATCGGAAAAGATGAAGAAAAAAAATATTATTCAAAATGGAAAAAACTGGCTCCACATAGGCATTATCCGGTTTGTAAGTCACCGGATACACGAAACTGCACGAATTCAAAAGTATGCTACATGGAACTACAAAAAAATAGTTGGCTACACAGAACTACAAAAAGTGACAAGTTGAATACATTTTCATGTAATTAGCCCTAAAATATACAACTGACAATTACAACCCACCCATTTATCGAATAAATGAGACGATAAAAATTACTGAGTAAACTTCAAATACATCTTTATTATTTGTCAAATTTCATAGTTTACATTTATAGTGTTAATAAACATTAGACAATATATATCCTTAAAGATGAACGATGTAAGTTTTTTTGGTTATCTACTAACGTGAAACAAACATGAAAGGTATTTTCATCTTTTTGCTTGTATCGGTAATGTATTTTGCACTTTATTATTATTATTATTTATATAAAAACATCACTTCATTAGAAAATTATTATTATTATTATTAGTTGTTGTTGTTTTGTTTAATTTTATTTTTTATTATTAATATTTTATATTGTTGTGAAACTAATAATTAAGAAGAGAACAAAGAACAAGAATAAAGATTGAAACATGGAAGAATTGTATTATTCATCTCTCTATGAAAGCATGTATATATAGTTACAAGGTGTAGTATTCCACAAGATACAATACTTTAAATAAGATAACTACAAATACTAAGAGATATGGACATCTACTCTATATTTATCCATAACACTCCCCTTTGGATTTCTATTTAAGGATTATGCCTCGTTAAAACCTTACTAGACAAAACCCAGTGGGACAAAAATCTAGTGAAGGAAAAAGAGTACATACTTCCTTTATACGCTCGGGGATGTTGCCTCATTAAAAACCTTTCCGGAAAACCATGTGGGGACAAAACCGAAGTCAAGGAAAAAAGAGTGCAACGCGTATCTTCTCTCCCCCTGATGATCACATCACTTAATCTCATTGAGTCAGTGAAATGCACATTAAAGTGTCTTGATAGAATCACATGAATAAATATTCGCTACATGTTGTTCGCATATTCATATTACCATATGCCATACATCTCATGCAAGTAGATCATCATACTTCATAAGTTATTCATTGCCAACAAATTCAAAGTGAATGATATATTATATCATGTATGACCACTAGCGAGAATTTCAATCGTTTCATATGCATTTTAGTATCACACTTTTAAATCTATATTGTGATCATCATCTTTATAGATCAAGGGGGTCTTTTCAGCATCACGTGACCTCATAAACATGAGCGTCATTTATCCATATACAGTTATTTAGCATCTTTATCTAGATTTCATTATGTTCAAGGATTTTGTTAATACAAATATCGTCATTAAACGTTATTTATATTTTTGATCTTTACCTAAGTTTTGTTAACGACAAAAGTAAATTTAATTTTTATGAAGCTTAAAGCTTGTCAAGTTTAATAGATATTAAAACAAGCTTTTTCAAATAATATCTTCATCAAAGCATTTACATTGTGATTAATCATATCTTGATATGACTCTAAACCATAATGTATGATAGTAGTTTTAGTTCAAGAATGTTTTGATTTCTTAAAACAAAATATTACATATGTATTTAGATTTTAACATATTTCTAAAAATAGAAAAACAAACACATGACATCATGTGGTGCATCATTGAAATCCTTAGAAGATTTCACTTGATACTTTGTGTAGATTTAGACTCTACATATCTTACACAATCTTGGATAGATATGGTTGACTTTGGTAAGATTTTGTGATCTTGCTGTCAGACCTCGGCGGCACCAAAAATTAACACGGGCGGAACCCTTTTGAGGGTTCCGTGGTCCGTGGTGCTTGCTGAACATTTTGGCTATAAATAGCAAAGTCAAACCAAGTTGTTTTTCATCCCTTTCTATCACATTCTCATACATTCCTTCTCTCTAACATTTCTAACTCAGTTTCATATCATATTAGTGATCTCTTTTGTAGCAAAGAAGATCAAGTCACATTCAAGCTTCAACAAGAAGTTGGAAGTCTTTTTTGTTTGTTGTTGTATGATCTTGTGTTGATTCATACATTATTGTTGTACCAAATCATCATAATCTTGTGAGTGTGAGTGGTAGTATTTTAGTCCTTAAAATACATTGTGTGTGGGAGTGAAAAGAACTCGACATCTAGCTTAGTGTCGGAAATAGTGTGTAAGCGAAGTGTAAAGGTTTCTCCGCCGGTGAAAGGAGCTTGTTGACTAGTGAAGTTAAACTCTTGAGTGTGAGACTCGAGGAGTGGAGTAGGGCAAGGAAAAAGAGTCCTTGTAGACCGAACCACTATAAACATCTTGTTGTGGTTTGATTATTTCTTTCCTTATCTACTCTTTATATATTGTTTGCATATTTCACTAACATATCTAAGATCAATATCAATTGATCTTTCAATTAGTTTCAAAACAAAGTTTTTAATCGGTAAACTATTCAACCCCCCTTCTAGTTTTCCACAATTGATACCAGAGCCTCGTTGCTCAAGAATTTCTAAAATATATTGTATTTTATAAACTTGAAATGATCCATGGATTCTGAAAACTTTAAAGAAGGGCAATCTATGCAAAGACCACCACTCTTTGAAACCAATGGATTTATCTATTGGAAAAACCGTTTTGAAACATATGTAAAATCAAAAGATATAGATCTTTGGTTTGTTATTGTTAAAGGGGATTTTAGTTCTAAAATCAAAAGATATAGATCTTTGGTTTGTTATTGGAAAAACCATTTTGAAACATATCCAATAATTTTACACATTCATATGTACGGACTTCAAGTCCCAGTAACCATGTCTCGTCACAAGAGACTTTAATCTTTCATTAGTTCTTTGCGTCTTTACTTCTTTTGGCCATTCATTTATACATCTGCACTCCCTGTAGGTATGCTTCCATGATCCTCACCATGATTATAGAGCTATCTTATTTATCTACATAATCATTACCATATCGACGTTAATTCGTTACTTTTCGATTCCACACTTTACTACACATTGCATTGTATCATTTATTGAGATCTCATAGTTTTTCACGTACCGGGGTTTTTTCCAATTACCTTCATGTCTAGTGTCTCTTTAGGAGACTATGGGGTCTTTATTACCCAGATTCGACCATCTTAATTTTCTTGCTCCATATTTATTCATTTGAGGACTTTTACTTGGAATTGATTAGTCTATCATGCTGCAGCCATGCCATAGACTCACTACCAATCATTGATTGTGATAACATCAAATAGTCATGAATATTAAGTGTCAATTTCCCCCGATAATGCTTGTAATTTATATCATTTATATAGATTTACTCTTGTTTTCCATTGTTTTCCACTTTCAGGTAAATTACGAGCATTGGAGCTAAAGAGACGCGGAATTGGAGAAATATCAAAGATTTATCATAGTATGTTGATTTTGAAGAAGTTACGGCGTAACTCATCTCTCTCATTACGCCGTAACTAAAGCGTGACTCAGAAAACCAACTCATTAGAAGATTACGACGTAACTCCCCCTAAAGACTACTACGTAACTTATTAGGTCAAATGAGGTTCCACGCCGCTGATAACTACGCCGTAACTATTTCACCAACTACGGCGTAACCAAGTAATATTGAAGATACGGCGTAACCACTCATAAGGTTACGCCGTAACCAGCAGATCTAGTGCAAATTACGATGAAATTGAAGGTTACGGCGTAACTCTTATATTAGTTAAGCCGTAACCCAGATCTAGCCTATAAATAGCCCACGATTTCCAGTATTTCAAAGCATCCCATTCCACACACCACAACCAAAGAAGGTGGGAAGAAGCCAAAGGCAGATCTAGAGGAGCATACGGAGCTTTCTCCAAGGGAGAAATCACTCCCCTACGATAAGCATTAGCATTTTATCTTTTCTTTACTTTCGATTTATGTATTTCGTAACTTTGAATATTGAATTGATTTGTATGGTTAATACGAGCGGCTAAGCACCTCTTGGTGCTGGACTAGTTATGATTCCTTAATTGTTTTGTTTGCATTTACATTACTTTCGTATAATTATTTCTAAGTGTATGCATGCATAGTTTATTGGTAGCTACCCTTGTTTCGGTAGTTTTGAATGGCGGTAGAGGCTAGTTCCTTAGGAGATATGACCAACTGACCCTAAGTGAGTAGATCGAGACGGAAGGGTAAGATATGATCAATGACGACCCTTTACACTTGTGCGATTTGACCAACCGATCACCTACCGTTTGGATGAACTTAAGAATTAGGGGTGAGTGTTTAAGTTGCTAACGCAGGCACTCACTATTATAAATCTAGTATGTAGCGGTACTTAATGACTTGGCTTAGGGGACCGGGAACAATGGACTTATGAAGGACACCGACTTCTCCAAAGTGGTGGCATCTTTGTTGATAGGTTAGGGCGAATTGACCAAATGTTGTCCTCTCGAATTTGACCCCACCTGAAGTAATTGGAAGTAAGTAGAAGTAGACATTACTAGCTAGGAGGAATAACTAGGTTAGCACCACTCTCCTCTATTGATTAAACCTTTGCCTTTTATCTGCTTTAGTAGTTAATTAATTCCTTATCGAAATCATTATTAAAATATGTGACACCTAGACTTAGTAATAATCCAACACACATAGCTCTTGGGACGACCTCTGTTTTACCGAATACTACACTATACACGACCGGGTACACTGCCCGTTAGTGCATTATGGTAGACCATAGGTATAACGAGACTATATAAATATTAAAACCTGGTCAGTAAAACCTGCATCAAGTTTTGGCGCCGCTGCCGGGGAGTTATATTAGGATTGCTATTAAGTCTTTCATTTTCGTTTTGTTTTAAATTTCTCACGATCATTATTAAAGTTTTCAGGTACTATGGAAGTTGTTAACATTGATGACCTCACTCTTGAGGAAAATTTGGCGTTGACAAGAGCAGAACAAGGGCTGGGTCTCGTAAGACCGGCGATTGGAGCTGATGTCCGTTTCGAAATTAAGGACCAATTTATGAGGGAGCTTCGTGCTAACCCTTTTTCAGGAAACAGGGACGAGGATGCATATGAGCACGTTGAAAATGTCCTATACATCGCAAGCCTTTTCAACATTCCGGGCGTGTCTCATGATGTTTGTTATGCTAAGGGTATTCCCATGACTCTTCTGGGGCTTCCGAAGATGGATTGAAAGATTGCCCGCAAGGCGCTTAATACTTGGGCTCTACTCAAGAAACACTTCATTCAGAGGTATTGTCCTCCGTCGAAAATTTCTAACCAGCTTTTGGAGATCCATAATTTCAAGCAAGAAGACGATGAAACGTTGTATCAAGCTTGGGATAGATACAACTATCTCCTTTACAAATGTCCTACTCATGACCTGAACAACCAGCAAAAGGTCAACATCTTCTACAAAGGAATCAACGTAACTATGAGACAGATGTTGGACTATCAAGGACCTATTCCGAATATGACGCCTACCCTTGCTATTGAAGCCATTCAAAAAAGGGAAAATGGCACAAAAAGGCATCAAAGTTAGGGTTCATTTCCAATCAAGGTATTCAACTTTTTTTCTTGCATAAAAAGGTTTCCAACAAAAAAATTTAGCGGATTTGGGTATTTTCATTAACTTCCGTCCAAAATTTATACATTGAAACATTATAACTTTTTGAAGGGCCAAATTGAAACTTTTTTTTTTATAACCCAAATCATTTCTTCCCCAAATCATTTCGTCATCATCATCTCCACGTTACCCTAGGGTTCAACCCACACCGGAAAAAAAAATGAGAGAAACCCGCAGCCACCGTCACACACCACCACCCACCATAAACCACCACAGACAACGTAGAAGAATAAGCTTGGGTTTGATGAAGCCTTCAATTACAAAGAAGAATCAGACCTTGAGGCTGCTTTGGCTACAAATATTTGGTTTTCCCATATTGAAATTAGATTAAAGTTACTTTTGTATACAAATTTGTGAAAATTTGTTGTTGATCTTAGTATCTAACAATTAACCCATGTGTAGGAGTGGAAACTTTTGATATTGATCTCGAGCAAAAAAAAGGTCACAGTAAAAGGAAACGTAGAGCGGATGCGCTTTTCAAACCGTTTCCAAAGCGGAAAGAAGATCGAATTTTGGCCCAAAGAAGCATCATCATGTTGTTGTGGACCAAAAAGCGTGAGCTCGTGGTCGCACCATCTGGTGAAGCCGTAGAAGCGATTGAACCCGTGGTCGCAACTTCGTGGAGCCACAAAACAAGCGTAACCCGTCATTGCACCATCTTGTGAAGCCACAAAACCACCGAACTCGTGGTCGCACCATCTTCGAGGCCGAAAAGGCGGTGGAACCGGTTACACCACTTTCGTCGAAAAGCCCGTTGAACCGCTTGTTGTTTGATATTTAAGTATGGGTTTGTTCTTGTTTCGTAACTCACTTAGCAATACATTGTTAAAAATGGGAAAGCTCTCATTATAAACGAGGTAATAGATCACATATTTCATGTGTCAATTCATTCTTTTGGTTGGGTCAAGTCGCTATATAGTTGAAATCATTATAGTTATGTTCTTCTTGATTTTTCCCACGCTATTAATCCACTAAGAACGCATTACATGCTTTTAAAAGTGTTTAATCTTTTTAGTAAAGTAACCATAGAAGGTCTACCAATTCAGGTATATAGTGATGCTTAATGACTGTCATCTGTGGCATACCACATCTCCATTATGTTTTATAGCTCTTTTATAAATTAATTAAATTGTACCTCTCTTGGACTTTTTAGGCGGATTCACTGGTAGTGGCGCAAATCACATATCAATCTCTGTTTAAGCTATATCCAAAGCTCTCAGGGATGACAGGGACTGCAAAAACTGAAGTAATTACATTTTATTCTATGAATTTACTTGTTCTCCTTAAGTTCAAGCAACTACTAGCTGTCTTACCAAGATTTATTATGTCCATATATAATTATTACACATTAATGTTATTACAGGAAAAGGAGTTCTTGATCAATGGTTTCATTCTCCAAAGATAAATTGGATGGCTCAGATTATGACCAAAGAAACACAAAGTGACCCAAGCTCAGTTTTACCTCACAGAGAAAACACACAAGAAGAGATTGAAGACCTAGGATTACTTAGTATAAATAGAGTAGTTTGTAGCCATGATAAGGCACCCTTTTTTTACTTAGTCTAAAAAAATTAGTTTATTGTTTTCTAATGTAATGTTATTTTCGAGTTAATGAAGTTTTCTTTTTTATATGTAATGAAGTTTTCTTTTTTTGACCAATTGAAAAGAGGTTAAAGATGAAGCGGGTGAATGACCAAAACGCCTGTAACATTCGACACTTGATGGCACTTCTATGCAGATGATTTCTAAACAGGACCTAGCTGTAAAACCAACATTACTTTATACTGAGAACTCAACAACCAAACCTGTTGGACCCCTAACAAATTTATATGCTAAGCTATATCATCAATGACAAAAACTGCAAGTTAAGCCATGTCACCGGTGACCAAATTTCTAATTTACCTAAAAACCAATTTTGTTGCAACTCATGAAAATAACTAAATGTACATAAACCCAAAGACCCCTGAAATAATGAGTCATATTCGAACTTTTAAAGCTATCAGAAGGGAAAAAAACAACATCCATTAGCAGCCTTATATTGGTGGACCATCTCAACAACGTACACATTTTTCCTAACTTATGTTCAAATCAAATTCACGCCCTTCACGCCAATCACTTTGTATGCCCATATCTTCATTATCCCTTTCTTCATCATTCGAAAATCCTCAAACGGTTCCTTTTCGTATCTCGCATATTGTTTGCCCACCCATTCATCATTGCATCCATATTGACTTCTTGTTCCCGATCAAAGAATTCATGAGCTCTGATTGGTCCCTGAGCCATCATCTCAGCACGAGCTTGTGACTCGGCCCGAAGTTGTTCTGCTTGGGCTAAAGCCGCCATACGCAGACTAGCTGCTTGAGCTTCTAGGTCTTCCTTTTGTCTTCTAGGTCTTCCTTTTGTCTAATTTAATTTCTGGGACAAATGTGTTTGACCTAATTTGATTCTGGGGAAGAAATGGTTTTGGGGAAGAAATGGTTTGGGGATAACAGTTATAAAAGAAAAAGTTTCAATTTGGCCCTTCAAAAAGTTATAATGTTTTAATGTATAAATTTTGGACGGAAGTTAATGAAAATACCCAAATCCGCTAAAATTTTTTGTTGGAAACCTTTTTATGCAAGAAAAAAAGTTGAATACCTTGATTGGAAATAGACCCTAACTTTGATGCCTTTTTGTGCCATTTGCCCTTCAAAAAATGGATGATCATTCTCAAAAATGGCACGACGGAGGAAGCAAAAGAAACCAAAACGGAAGTTTTGACGGGATTGCAGCAATCGCTAGTAAAATTGAAAATCTAAGTCGAGATATGCTAAAAGTCAGAGAAACCGTTCATGCCATCCAAGTGGGTTGTGAAAGCTGTGGGGGAGGACATCTCACGAAGAATTGTCCTAACGTTGACGAAGAAAATATAATTGAAGAAGCAAAATATGTAGAAAATCGACCGTTCTACGAAGATAATCGAAATAATAACGGATACCGTGGAAATTACAACCGTGGGCCTTATGGAGAAAAAAAGGCCCAACCTTGAAGAAACCATAAACAAATTCACGCAAAGTTCAAATTGAAGCAAAAGAACAAGATAAATGGCTCGTGGATTTCCGTGATAACACAAATAAAAATCTCTCCAAGCACGACGAAACCCTAAAAACCTTGAAACCATGATAGAAAATCTCGGTCTTTGAAATAGAGATGAGTAACGTGGAGCGGAGATGGCCAAACCTATGGTTGGGTGCAATGTTGTTTTGTTGATAATAATTGAAGGAATTAATTAAGGAGTGCTATTCTACAACGAAAATTTCAAGGAGCGAATGTCGACAACCGGGATCGGTTCGCCGTAACTATTTCCCGAGTTACTGGCGTAACTATGTCTCGAAAGTTTAACCGGTCGAAAGCAATTCGTTTCGGTTAAAGATATTAGCGCTAACGGGTTAGTCATTCCATGTTCGATTGGGGATTATGATATTTTGGGTATTATAGATATTGGGTCTAGCGTAAATATCATGCCTCTCCATATTTTAACACTAAAATTAATTCATCTTTGGAATACGGATATCGTCATCGAGATGGCAGATAAGACCAAGGCTGTTCCGTTAGGAATTACCGATGGAACTTGTGTAAAGGTAGATAGATTCTTTTTTGCCCCAGAATTTGTGGTTATGGACATGAAGAAAAACACAAAGGAACATTTGATTCTTGGTAAACCGTTCCTCAACTCATTGGCATATTATGGTGATAGAATATAATTTAAATTGGACAAAACCTTATGCCTTGAACCGGATAAAATTGTTACAATCGAAGATTCACAGAGGATTGAATTAGATGATTCCGATAGGTTTCGCCTTCATACTTTGGCCATTTATAGGGGACCGAATCAAGTGACAATGAAAGCAATGAGGAAGAGATCCCACCTTATGTACCCGATTCGTTGTTACGGAATACTTCATTGTTGTGTTCACGATACTTGTTTAATTGATGGGACCAAAGTAACATTGCCCACGTGTTCCCTTTTCAAAAACGATGCAGCGGAGGAGGACATCATCTCATTAGAATGATTAAAGAGGCTGCGGAAGTTTGGTGGTGCTGGGAAGACGAAAAGCTTATCAGAAAAAAGTGGTTACAAGGGCATAATGTTTTTAGCGAATGGTTCACCGAGATTGATTGGACCATTCATTTTGTGAACCGACTATCATGTCGATGACTTCACCGTGGCGTGGCCTACATGCAACCCTAAACGACGGATCTCGATGAAGGAGAATTCCCTGAACCTAAATGGCTCAAACGCAAGGAATGGGCATGTTTTGATGAAGATAAGAGAAGTGAAGTAGGATACAGGGGAATCTCATTTGAAAATTGGTTACGAGTAAAGTTTGGATATGTTAAAATAAAATGGGAAGAAGAGGTTAAATTTCGTTGCGAGTGGGCACAAGCTAAGTTTTTGCAGAAAAGATACGCCACGACTCGGTTTATTTCTCCGCATGTTTGGGACCAGCCCTCTTCAAATAAAAAAGACATGGAGGAAGTCGAGCAAGTCCAAAGGCCCCCATAAAGCCCCGCTGCTCTGAGTCTAACTTAAAGACTCGTAAATAAAGAAAAGTGCTCTTTCGGGAGACAACCCGAATTATCCCTTTCTTTTATTTTGTTTCCATTTCTGTAGGGTTTTGTGTTTTTAACCATTTTGGCAGGAAACGAGGAAGTGATTCTTTGTTGCGGTTCTTGATCGACCATAGTTACGGCGTAACTCATCTCTGTGATTACGCCGTAACCAAACCTTTGTAGCAGAATTATGGACGCATCACCAATTACGGTGTAATACCATCTCAGTGGTTACGCCGTAACCACTCGCTTTGCAGCTTATGTCAGGTTTTGCTTGTTACGGCGTAACTCCCTCAAAGGGTTACGACGTAACCTTCCTCTGCTTTACTTCTTTCAGTTTAAAATACAATAACCTTGTATTAGTATTTTAAATGAACTTTGTGGGTGTGTTCCCTGTAAACCCTCACGAGACTTCACTCGTCCACTTGGGACACCAAGTGGTTTAAAAGGCTTGTTGCATACGCTAAATGCAACCGTGATTCCTACGAAAGTGAGTTAGGTTTATTTTTCATTTTCATTTTTTCTTTTAGAATTATGCTTGTCGGTAGTGTGATTTCGAGGATTGAAGTTTGTTCATGATGCTTATCTGAATGCACGTCTCTTTTCGTGGGCCTTCTTTCTTTCTCGAGCAAATTTCGGGAAGTTCTCGATCTAATTCTACTTTTCTCTTCACCTTTATTTAACGCTTAGTACAAAGGGACTTTGTACAATTCAAGTGGGGGATGGGAGTAGAATTATCTCTTGAACATTATTTTGCCCTCGTTTTTCTAGTTTATTTTGAAAATTATGCCATTTTTAAATTTTGACATGTTTTTCTTAACCTAACTAGATTAGACCTTAGCCGAGCACATACAACCCTTGATATTATATGGTGAGATTAGCCTTATCCGTTTCCAATATTTTACCCCAAATCCACCAAATTATGAGTGTGCCCGTAGCTTGTAAACTTTAGAACTTGGCCTTTGCATCATTTCGAGACCATAGACGAGGTATGTTGAGTTAGCTCAATGTATTTGGACTTTTCAGTTTTAGAGGGCAATATTATAGGATTATCACCCAAATAGCCTACCATTGTGTGTCTGTCGATTAGTCACCTCGACTTCTCGACCCCCATGTGAAACCATTTTGTTGCACTCACCTTTAGTGCAAGATACCCCTAGATACACCCATCTGAGCCATTCCTTTCATTTTTTTAACCCAATATATTGTTTCGATACACCTATACACCTTAGCCTACCCCGTAGTCTTTATTTGTGATTGGGAAGTCATCATTTGCCTAAGTTCAAGGTTCAGTGGAAAGGTTCGAAATCACGCTTTCATCGACGACATATTCACGAAGATCATTGAAGACCCCAGTTCCGTTGTTCATCTCAAGTGGGGATATTATGTTTAGTTGTTATAGTTATGTTAGGAAAAAAATTTTATGTTATTTAGTTATTGTAAAGTGCGATGTTATAAGCACTATGTTATGAGTTTTATAGATTTAGTATCGAGGAGGCCACCTCGGTCACATTCTAAGATTGGAGTTGGTAAATATGCCAACAGTTGGAGAAAAGGTAGTGTGCCCATCACGACGTCCTCTAATGACACATCTACCTAGTATTTCATGATCCAGTTTCCTGACTTCAAAGCTTGAACTTTGGGCGGACGGTAAGTGGTGATGACTTGGTTATAGATTTAGACTACATGCTTGATTTTTATTTTACACCATTTATATATCCCATGTCTTATCCTACCCTTTAGTCATGAAGCGTGTCTAGGTAATGCAGAGAGCAATCTTTGGTGTCTTGGCCATTGATTTGGTCATGTACCACTGGTTTTGTCCACTTCGCCGTGACATGCTAGTAATGACGAGTCACCCCTTAACCTTTGTCGTGTCTACCCATATTGCCTTCGAAGATTGTTTAGCCCTTAACTCTAGTGGTGGAGATTTGTGTAACTGGCAAGCTTATGATAGAATACATGCTATGGTATGCGATTGAGTGATCACCCGAAATTGAAACTTAGAATAGTTGAGAGATTTGAGTGTTAGTTCCCTTTCGTGAGGTGTTCGGCTTTGTTTTATTCTAGCATAAGGGTTTGTGAACTTATATTTTCCGTGTAACGGAGATATCTTTTAGAAATCTATCTAATAAGGTCTACTTGAGGGCAAGTAGAGTTCAGTGGGGATATTTGATAACATCAAATAGTCACGAATATTAAGTGTCAATTTCCTTGATAATTCTTGTAATTTATATCATTTATATGAATTTACGCTTGTTTTCCATTGTTTTCCACTTTCGGGTAAATTACGAGCATTGGAGCTAAAGAGGCGGAATTGGAGAAATATCAAAGATTTATCATAGTATGCTGATTTTGAAGAAGTTACGGCGTAACTCATCTCTCTCATTACGCTGTAACTAAAGCGTGACTCAGAAAACTAACTCATTAGAAGATTACGGCGTAACTCCCCCTAAAGACTATGACGTAACTTATTAGGTCAAATGAGGTTCCACGCCGCTGATAACTACGCCGTAACTATTTCACCAACTACGGCGTAACCAAGTAATATTGAAGATACGGCGTAACCACTCATAAGGTTACGCCGTAACCAGCAGATCTAGTGCAAATTACGATGAAATTGAAGATTACGGCGTAACTCTTATATTAGTTACGCCGTAACCCATATCTGGCCTATAAATACCCCATGATTTCCAACATTTCAAAGCATCCCATTCCACACACCACAACCAAAGAACATGGGAAGAAGCCAAAGACAGATCTAGAGGAGCATTCGGAGCTGTCTCAAAGGGAGAAATCACTCCCCTACGATAAGCATTAGCATTTTATCTTTTCTTTACTTTCGATTCATGTATTTCGTAACTTTGAATATTGAATTTATTTGTATGGTTAATATGAGCTAAGCACCTCTTGGTCTTGGCCTAGTTATGATTCCTTAATTGTTTTGTTTGCGTTTACATTACTTCCGTATAATTATTTCTAAGTGTATGCATCGTAGTTTATTGGTAGCTACCCTTGTTTGGTAGTTTTGAATGGTGGTAGAGGCTAGTTTCTTAGGAGATATGACCAACCTGACCCTAAGTGAGTAGGCGGGAGCGGGAAGGGTAAGATATGACCAACCCACGACCCTTTACACTTGTGCGATTTGACCAACTGATCACCTACCGTTTGGATGAACTTAAGAATTAGGGGGTAAATGTTTGGGTTGCTAACGCCCGGGCACTCACTATTATAAATCTAGCATGTAGCGGTACTTAATGACTTGGATTAGGGGACCAGGAACAACTGGACTTATGAAGGGACACCTAACTTCTCCAGTGGTGGCATCTTTGCTGATAGGTTAGGGTGAATTGACCAAATGTTGTCCTCTCGAATTTGACCCCACCTGAAGTAATTGGAAGTAAGTAGACGTAGACATTACTAGCTAGGAAGAATAACTAGGTTAGCACCACTCTCCTCTATTGATTAAACCTTTGCCTTTTATCTGCTTTTATTTGCTTTTATCTGCTTTAGTAGTTAATTAATTCCTTATCGAAATCATTATTAAAATATGTGACACCTTGACTTAGTAATAATCCAACACACATAGCTCATGGGACGACCTCGGTTTTAACGAATACTACACTACACACGACCGGGTACACTGCCCGTTAGTGCATTAGGGTAGACCATAGGTATAACGAGACTATATAAATATTAAAACCTGGTCAGTAAAACCTGCATCAGATTGTCATGTTGGGACATACATTATAATTGGAGCACTAGCAATGTATATATGATCTATTCACTTCTTTAGGTTACTATACATGTCTGGCATTTACTGGAATGTTATTTGTCCCTTGAACTTTAAGTTCATATTCATTAGTATGAGGATCAATATTTATATCATAATTCATTCCAAATTTCTCGCTGCTCATTCTCCCCCTGAATGAATTATTAATTTTAACATCCCAAATTTGTGCATTGTGGTGGATTTACAAGAACATTTACCGCACATTGACGATATCTTATATGGGAATTATATGCTTCGTGACCATAAACCATTATAATGAGGAGGATTCATTATAGCTTGTTGGCATGATGCAAATTTTTGTTATCTTTTATAATCAAATGCCCCATAAAACTTATAGTTTTGTTCTCATAATTATTCGCTTTCCAATCAACTGAATACGTTTTATGAACGTTTCAACAAAAGCAATTCGCATATGAATTTGGGCTACATAAAATTCAACACTTATTCCAATAATCGCCCAGTACTTGAAAGTATTCACCACCATTCTCAGTAATACAATTTGGAAAAACCGTGCTCACATTTTATAAGTCGAGCCACTAATCACGCTAACCTTAAGTTGCGCATTTTATGACGATGCATTGATTTTAAAACTCAAAATAATCCACATGGCGGATGTATAGGCCTACATACATCCCCTTTATATTATGTCCAAAACTTTGTAGGACGAAGTCCTTATTTTAATATGGTGGTCATATATGAACAATTAACTTCCACTGAGAACAATCAATATATTTTGCAAGAAACTTATTGTTCTTATATATATTTCGCATTGTCATTAAACCGGGATGGTCCAACCGGTCATGCCAATTGATACAACAATCTTAGCTCATAAACTTATATTTTATAACCACATGTGTGCTTCAATTGCACTTCCTTTTTTATAAAAGTTGAATAATATGAAGAGATCACATTTCTCCAATTAGCTCTTTAGCGTTATCTATACTATATATAATAGAAAAACGGTCAAAGGTGAAAAGTTGAAAAGTTGAATAGTTGAAAATGGTCAAATGAGAGAGAAATGCATAGTGTAACTAATACTCTTATTAAAACACCCCATTACTTAAAAATACAATAATTTATTCACATTGTACAACCAATTAAAAGCACATCTACCAAATTAAAAACAACCAATTAAAACACCACTTTCTAAAAAGTACAATAAAAATTTCATAACGTACAATTTAAAGAAACTACAATATAATCCAAAATATAAATTATTTAAACACACTAATTAATGTTATGTTTAAAAAGAAGTGATTTGCGCACTCCTCAAATTGATTGGGACACTCTAATTTAGAGTGTTTTAACATTTATATCCTTACATGGTGAAAAGAAGTAAAAATAATGTGGGGGTATAAGTGTCAATACACTCTAAATTAAAGTGGCATAATCAATTAAAAGAGTGTGTAAATCACCACCCATTTTTAAAACACCCTAAAATGAAAAGTAAATGTTATTATACACATTATACAAATTAATAAAACACACAAAACTTCATACAAGCTAAAAAGTTTATGTTACATATAGTTTTGAAAACCGGACCGGACCAACGTGTTTAACAGAGAACTGGTGTCGCCACCGGTTCGGCTAACCAATTAAAAGCATCCGAAACGAACCAGATGACCCGTTGAAACCGATACAAACTGATGAATCAGGTCTCATCGAGATCTTTTTGTCCGGTTATTTGTCACAGGGTACCCGCCGCCGAAACGTGCAGGTTCCCTGCTATATACTATATCTATACTATATAAAATGTAAAAATGGTTAAGGGGGAATTGCTGAAACTTGAAATGTTGAAAAAAAAAGTCAATGTGAAAGTTTAAACTTGGAAATGTTAAAACGTTTAACGGAGGGAAAAGTCAAGGTGAAAAGTTTGAAAAATGCTAATGGGGAAAAGTTAGAAAACTTAACAAGGAATGTGTTTAATGGAGGAATGCGTTTAATGAATGCACACTCTAAAATAATTCCCTAGCACTACAAATGCGTTTAATGAATGCACACTCTAAGTTTTTGTAAGGTATGATTTTGAATCATGGAATTGGCCGTGAAGATATTTAATTTCTTTTGCTCTATCTGAAGAAGATATGTTCCTTTTTAAACTAAAGAGAACACAATTCCCTGTGCGCCTTAACTTTACAATAACTATCAATAAAGCTCAGGGTTAAACAATTCCAAATGTGGGTGTGTATTTTCCCGATTATATTTTCTCGCATTTCCAGCTTTATGTTACGTTGTTTAGAAGGATATCACGTAGAACAACAAAGGTATTAGTGGAACCAGTCAAAGAATTCGGTCAAGGAGGAGTCTACACCTCAAATTTCATGTACAAGAAGTTTTATGCGACGAGTAACGTGCATTGTTAGTTATTATCTAATAATTGATGTAATGTTTTATTTTAAGTTTCATTAAATATTTTTATATGTCGTTTGATACATGTTAAGATTTTTAATAGAGTTGAATTATCACATATTACAACCGTTTGTAATTACATTTTGATCTTTTCACTATCTATTTTGAAAGTTATACGAAACACTTAACACAATATCGCATATCCTTAATTGTCTGCCGCTAGAAACCGATGCCGTTAGGCACGGGTACTCGCCTAGTCAAATAATAAAGGACAATTTATATTAACAAAGTATGGAATCAAGTATCTTACATGCAAATAAATAAAATCAAATAACAACTAAAGACATGTAACAAAGTAACAAACTCAGGTGCATTTAGTTCAAGTACGTCCGCGACTAAATCTTTACAATGACCCAAATATTTTCATATTAATTTCAAATAATGGAGCATATCAAAGTGAATGGGTTTAATAATATTCCAACAAAAGCTCAATTATAAATTTGTCAGCTATAAAGAAATATTTCTTATTGTTATTTTCAAAAGTTACCACATAAAATATATTTCAAATACATAAACGACTAGTTATAGACCATCACTAACTTATATGGACTAAAACCTTACTATATTTAATTTTAGTAATCATCAACTTTACTGATCAAGGATTTATCACTAGCAGGGTACCAGCGCGTTACGGCGGCGGGTACCTTGAAATAAAATTTTCCGGTAAATCATGTATTTTAGTTTATTGTGTTCTTTTTGACAATAAATTTACGGATATCAAGAATTTTGTTTAGCCCGTGCCCGTTCGGGCTCGAGCCCGTTTGGCCCGCACCAGTTCGGGCTTAAGCTCATTTTGCCCGTTGACCGTTCGGGCTTGAATATATGTATAATGTGCTTTATTATTTGTATTAGTGACATTTAATACAGGGTTCCCGCGCGTTGCGGCGGCGGATACCCTGAAATAAATTTTTCCGGTGAATCATATATTTTAGTTTATTATGTTCTTTTTAATAATAAATTTACGGATTTCAAGAATTTCTTTTAGCTCGTGCCCCGTTCGGGCTCGAGCCCGTTTGGCCCGTGCCCGTTTGGATCGTACCCGTTCGGGCCCATTTGGACCGTTGCCCGTTCGGGCTTGAATATTTGTATAATGTTCTTTATTATTTGTATTGGTGACATTTTAATGCAGGAATTATGTTTAATTTGGTTGTACAATATGCTTGATAATTTGTATTCCTTGTGTAAGGGGTGTTTTAATAACGGCATTAATTGTATTTATTAACCAGTTAATTAATTAACTACATTAAATATGTTGACCACATTAATAGTGCTTTGTATTTTGAACATTAATCTTTAAGGACTTGCAAGTCTTAAAATTAAGATTGATGAGAAAGATCATTAATAATGCATTATGTATTGTACAATAGGCTTTGTATTTTGTAAGTCTTAATTTTAAGACCATGAAGAAGGGAATAAAGAACAAGAATAAAGATTGAAACATGGAAGAATTGTATTATTCATCTCTTTATGGAGGCATGTATACATAGTTAAAAGGTGGAGTATTCTACAAGATACAATACTCTAAATAATATAACTACAAATACTAAGAGATATGGACATCCACTCTCTATTTATCCATAACATATATTACTTTATTTTATTTTATTATTTTTATTAATATTATTATTATTACAATTTTTAGAAAATTTTAATTTTTTTAATTTTAGTTAGAGTAAATTGCACCGTTCATCTTTCCGGTTTGCATTGACCGCAACAATATTCATTTGACCGAAAAAATATATCGTTCGCCTCTAATTGCCAAACATTATTTGTCATTAGTCTCTCCCTCTAATTGCTTTGAATAACCCACGTTAAGTCTTCCGCCCATGTGATACCCACGTGAGGGTATTTTCATCATTTACCTTGTTTTTCATTAGCATCCAAACGCTTTACATATATCATCATCTTCCTTTCAACCTGCTTCTCTTTCATCTTCTCTCTTACTTCTACTTCTTTCCCAACACCAACAACAATCAAAACCACAGACACAAACACCCGGTTCATACAACTTCATGGTTTCAAGAATATGTTTATGGAACCGTTGAAATTTTAAGGAAGAGTGGGTAAACTTAATTAAAAGATTTTGGCCTAAAAGATCATAAGTGGTTGAAAAAGATGTTTACATATCAACCCAAGTTTTAAACCAAGAAAAGAAATGTTGATGTTATGAAAAGATCTAAATGTGATAATTGTGTATATATTTCATATAAATTTGAAGACATATACAAAAGGGTGAAGGATGAATATACGTAATAAACTTTATCAAATTAACCAATATACGTAACATAATTTATTTATTGTAGATGTACGTAATATACTTTTGAATAATTACCAATGTACGTAACATTGACAGATTACCATTTAAAAAAGTTACAGTTTTGGTTCCTGCATTTGCGTTGACTTTCACCGTTAGTCCTTTGATATTTTTTTACTTAGAAAAATTACAGTAATTGTCCCTTGACATTTACGTTGACTTCCACTGTTAGTCCCTTGACATTTTAATACATTTCGTCCGTTTTTCTTTACATTTTTATCCGTCTTTATCCGCTTTTATACGTTTTCGTCCATTTTTCTTACGTTTTTATCTGTTCTTATCCGTCTTTATCCGTTTCCATCCGGTTTTGTCCGTTTTTATACGTTTTCATCCATTTTTATACGCTTTCGTTTGTTTTTCTTACGCTTTCATATGTTTTTATCTGTCTTTATCCAATTTCATCCGTTTTTATACGCTTTTGTTCGTTTTTCTTACGTTTTTATCCGTTTTTGTCATTTTTAAATGTTTTTATGCGCTTTCATCCGTTTTTCTTACGTTTTTATCTGTTCTTATCCGTCTTTATCCGTTTCTATCCGGTTTTGTCCGTTTTTATACGTTTTCATCCGTTTTTATACGCTTTCGTTTATTTTTCTTACGCTTTTTCATATGTTTTTATCTGTCATTATCCGATTTCATCCGTTTTTATACGCTTTCGTTCGTTTTTCTTACGTTTTTATCAGTTTTTGTCATTTTTAAATGTTTTTATGCGCTTTCATCCGTTTTTCTTACGTTTTTATCCGTCTTCATTCATTTTCATATGTTTTTATACGTTTTTGTCCATTTTATACGTTTTCATATGTTTTCATCCGTTTTTATGCGTTTTTATCCGTTTTTATACGTTTTGTCCATTTTTATACGCTTCCGTCCATTTTCTTACGTTTTCATATGTCTTTATCCATTTTGTCCGTTTTTAAGCATTTTCATCCGTCTTTATACCCTTTCGTTCGTTTTTCTTATGTTTTTATACGTTTTATCCGTTTTTATTTGTATTTATCCGTATGAAAACGTATAAAAATGGATGAAAACGGATAAAAACGTATGAAAATGTAAGAAAAATGGACGAAAGTATATAAAAATGGACAAAAACGTATGAAAACGAACAAAAACGCATAAAAATGGATAAAAACGGATGAAAACAGATAAAAACGTATAAAAGTGGACAAAACCATATAAAACGGATGAAAATGGATAAAAACGTATGAAAACGTAAGAAAAAAACGTATAAAAACGGATGAAAACGGATAAAGACAGATAAAACATATGAAAATTTAAGAAAAACGAACGAAAGCGTATAAAACGGATAAAGAAAGATAAAAACGGATAAAAACGTATGATAATATAAAAAAACAGACGAAAGCGTATAAAAACGGGAAAAAACGGATAAAAATGTATGAGAACAAAGAAAACAGATGAAAGCGTATAAAATAGACATAAACGTATAAAAATATCCAAAAACAGACAAAGACGCATAAAAATGAATAAAAACGTATGAAAACGGACAAAAACGTATAAAAACGAATGAAAACGGATAAAGACGGATAAAAACGGATGAAAACGTAAGAAAAGCAAACGAAAGCGTATAAAAATGGGCGTAAACATATAAAAATGGATGAAAATGGATGAAAGAGTATAAAAATGGATAAAGACGGATTAAAACGTGTAAAAATGTAAAGAAAACGGACGAAAGCGAATTAAAATGTCAAGGGACTAACAGTGGAAGTCAACGCAAATGTCAAGGGACCATTACTGTAATTTTTTAAGTAAAAAAGATATCAAAGGACTAACGGTGAAAGTCAAAGCAAACGGCAGTGACCAAAACTGTAACTTTATTAAATATTAATCTGTCAATGTTACGTACATCGGTAATTATTTAAAAGTATATTATGTACATTGACAATAAAAAAAAGTATGTTACGTATATTGGTTAATTTGATAAAAGTTTGTTACGTATATTCAGCCTTCACCCTATACAAAATCACATGTGATTCTAAAATTAAATCACATGTGATTCTCAAGTGTAATCACATATAACATGTGATTTACTCATAAAAACAATTCTTAATTCAATTTTTCTTTTGTGTATTGATTCTCAAATGAAAACACACTAATCATGTTGTTTTACAAATATATATAGGAAAAAAATGAAATAACCCTTAAGGGATGTTCTTCATCAGCCTTGTGAATTGTTTCTTCATTTTCCATGGGCTTTCCACTTTAATAACTTTCCTGTAAAACAAAATGCAACTTAAGCATATGATATTTGATAAATCTGATTGGTTAAACAATTAAAGCATAAGTACTTACTTGATATTCATACGCACGCTTAAGCTCTGCAAGCACGTGTACCATGGTTGGACGTACTTCCCGGACACTTTTACACACTTATAAGCAATTGACGAAAATGTCTTTTAGTGAAGGGACTATTTTTTTCGTAGATTATAGAAGATAATGCCATCTAGTGCTCCTTTTTCATAGCTTCGTTGCACAAGTCGTCTTAATACACGGTGCCCATCGTCATGTTTTCCAATGCAAAGTCGCCCACACAAGATTTCAAATAGTACAACGCAAAATGAATACACATCTGACTCAATTGTTAAAGTACCCGTCTCTGCATAGAGCAGATCACAATACCCCGATGTGCTAACTACACTAGAGAATATGTGAAACTGATACCAAAACACACAATATAACAAATCACTCAGCCACCTGGTGATCTTTTATTCACTACCGCTATAGAAGATATGTCCTCAAATAGAGTGCAGACCTACAATTACAAAGAAACTAAGTTGTCCCCAACACAGATTCAACTCTAAAGAATACAATAACTCACACTACAACCCAAACCTAAAACTAGAACAAAACCAAACCACTAAAGATCAAGATGATCTTTAATACAATCAGAAACTGATACAAACACTAAACTATATCAGATTTTGTTATATAGAAACTCAGCAGATGAAACCCAAAAGATCAAAACCAGAGAGAATGTTCATGAGTGTGTGAAATCAAAAGTTGTGAATGAAGCCCTAGATCTGGGTAATGAGCTTATATAATACCTTCTTTCACTTAGCCCCTGCACTTTCAAAACACTTAAAAACCAACACCAAAGTTAAAGTTAGATGTAATAAGCTGAAAACATTTACATTTTAAACCTCAGAGTTTCATAAGTTTGCTAAAGAGCTATTAAATTTAATACCCTCCCTAAAACTTATGAAACAAACAAGTTTACCATGCCAAGCTTTTTAGCCAAAAAAGTATGTTGCACTAAACCAAGAGCCTTGGTCAAAATATCAGCAACCTGATTCATAGACTCAACATTCACAGTCCTGATCAATCCAGAGACAATCATTTCCCTGACTAAATGCGCATCAATATCAAAATGTTCTGTTTTTTCATGCATAATTGGGTTAGCTGCAATCTAAATTGCAGACTTCTTGTCACAAAATAGATCTACTGGTATCAACCTAGTTTCACCCAAATCTGCTGAAAGTTTTCAAGATCCGCATAACTTCACAAGTAGCAGATGCCATACATCTATACTCTGCTTCTTCAGAAGATTTAGATAGTGTAGCATGTCTTTTACTCTTCCAAGATACCATATTTCTATTAACAAAGATACAATATCCTAAAACTGACTTCCTTGTTACTGGACACTTTGCCCCGTCACAATCAGAAAATATAACAACTTTGAACCCAGTTTGTGTTTTACTAAACCCAATACCGTTTCGAGGAGCAAGTTTTAAATATTTAAGAACTCTTCAACCAAGATTGAAATGAGACTGTAATGGTGCATGCATATGCAAACTTAGAAAATGAACAACATAGGAAATATATGGTCTTCTCATAGTAAGATAAATCAGTTTTCCAATAAGTTTTTGGTAAAAAGTAATATTTCTGAGAAACTTATCATCAACGGATTCTTTATGTGCTAAAACAATGTTTTCCATGTAATGGAGTCATAACAGGTCTACATGCAAGTAAACCAAACTCATGTAACAGCTCAAAACAATACTTTATTTGGTTCAAACACAAACCAATTTTAGTTTTTAAAACTCCAATTCCAAAAAAAAAAACTTCAGTTCACCCAGATCTTTAATTTTAATTTCAATTTCAAAAATTTCCGGTGATGATTTTAATTTTAATTCTAAGAAAAAACTTCAATTTTAGTTTTCAAAAACTTTTTGAAATTTTCAATTTCAATTTCACAATTTCCGATGATGACTAAATCATCAACATAAACTAGTAAGAACAGAACAGCTTTTTCCTTACTTTTAATGTATAAAGAGTGATCATTTTTAGACTGCTCAAAACCTACTTCAATAAAAAGCTTTAGACAGTTTGTGATTCCAATGTCTGGGAGCTTGTTTCAACCCATACAGAGATTTTTTCAATTACAAACTTTGTTATTTCCTTCTTTAAAATATCTAGGTGGAGGTAGCATATAAACTTCTTTATTTAAATCCCCATATAGAAAAGCATTATTAAAATCCATTTGAAAATTTTTCCATTCTTTTTTAACTGCCAGACTTAACAAACATCTAACATTACCCATTTTTACAATAGGACTGAAAGTTTTCTCATAATCAATTCCCTCTTTCTGACTAAATCTTTTAGCTACTAACCTAGATTTAAATCTTTCAATTTCTCCTGTAGCCTTGTACTTTATTTTAAAAACCCACTTACTACCTATTTGTCTCCTCCCAAATGGTAACTCAGTTTCAACCCATGTGTCATTTTCATATAAAGCATGCATTTCTTCATTCATGTCATTTATCCCATTAGTATCCTTTAAAGCCTCTTTAAAAGAAGTAGGTTCAGAAGTCTTATTCAGATTAGACACAAAACAACAGTTTTCAATACTTAACAATGGATGATCGACATATCTATTTAACCCATATTTAACCTTAGTGTCTAACATAAAATCATTCAACTTAGCAGGCAATTTAGAAGACATTTTAGATCTTCTATGACTTACTTCCTCTGTTTGATTTTTAAAAACATTTTGAAAACTAGGAACCTCAGAACATGAACCAACATTTCCCACAAAATTAATATTATCATCTAAAGGAGTTGCAGAGTCTGCATTATTTCCAGGTTGATGAGTGTTCACAACCCCATCTAGTTGATGATCTCTACCAACAGATGTAGTTCATTCCTCTTTATCATCATTGGGATCAGGGACAGGAGTTTTAGGTGTTGTTTTAGATTCAGACTCGACAAAATAAAAAAAAATTAAACTTGACACCGCATACTCTGACTCATAAACCATATTTTGACCCATTTTGTAAGGAAAAATAGTCTCATAAAATTTTGCATTCCTCGAGTACCAAACAGGCCCATTTTCAAGAACCAAAAGTTTGTATGCCTTTTTTCCACTAATATACCCAATTAAAACACACTTTTAATATTTAAAAAAAACTTATGAGACCCTTTTAACACATCAGCAAAACACAAACACCCAAAACTCCTTAAGTTAGATAAATTAGTTTCCCTATTATATACAAAAGAAAAAGGAGACTTGCCATTTAAACAGATAAAGGAAGCATGTTAATCAAATATGTAGCAGTTAAAATACAACCAGAACAAAACACAAGAGGAATCCCCCCCCCCCCTGAAACATAAGACTTTTAACAACATTTAGTAGATGTCTATGTTTTCTTTCAGCAATACTATTCTGCTATGAAATATATGCACACGTAGTTTGATGTATAATACCCATAGTGTTAAAAAAAAACATTTAGTGATTAATAAATTCAGTACCATTATCAGACCTAATCACTTTAATCTTTTTATTAAATTGATTTAAGACAAGATTATAAAAATTAACAAACATTCCAAAAACCTCATCTTTATTTTTAAGCATATACACCACACAGACCTACTATAATCATCAACAATGGTAAAAACAAATACCTAAAATGTCCCTGCTAATCACTTTGTAAGGCCCCCAAACATCAAAATGATTAAGTTGACCAAAAATAGTTGACTTATTGTCACTTAAAGGAAAGGAATCCTTGCTTTGCTTTGTCTTGTGACAAAGCTCACAAGGACCCTCATGGTTAACATTAGTCAAAATTAAGAGAACCTTTTAGAAATTTTAAACTCTGATTGGCAGAGTGCCCAAGCCTATTATGCAAAACTTCTTTAGACACATGACAAACAAAAAACCCACTTTTGTTAATCACAACAGAATTATTAAACTCCTTATCAAACAAGTACAAACCACAAACTCACTACCGGTCCCCAAACTTCTCTCCTTTTTCAAATCTTGAATATAACATTTATTTTCATCAAAACCAACACTTAGTTTACTATCTTTGATACAAACTAACAAAGTATTCAGGAACAACTAAAACATCAAACATAACCACATTATTATTCAATCTTAAATTCCCAACATGGGTTATTTTGGCCAAAGTACCATTTGGGTGACCTACAGTTAATTTTAAATCATAAATGTCAACAACACCAAACATGTTATCTATATATATATATATATATATATATATATATTGGTGATATGTTGGTTTGCCCTGAGTTAGTTATCCACCCCAAGTAGTAACTAACTCCATTAATATTTATGTTGGCACAAAAAAACCTATAAAGTTCTAGTTAAAAAAGACATTACAATTGAAAAAGGAGCAAGATGCAGTACCTAGTTACCTACCATATTAGCATGTGCAAGAAGAGCTGGTTTTATCATTCAAAAGACTCCTCAACTTTAAAACTTGCTCACTGGTAAAAGACAAAGTACCAGAAGTTTTGATATCATTATTGACCCCAGACACTCCCTTAGCCTCAGCATTACTATTTTTATTGTTAAAACCATTTGCAGACTTCAAATTAGGATTTTTCTTTGACCCTGGATGGTAGCCAATAATCTCAAAACACCTGTCAATAATGTGCCCTTTTAAACCACAATTTTTTCACAATAAGTTGTCATAATTTCATCTGTTGTAATTCATATTGTTAATAGACCAGTTATTGTTAAATCTTCTTCTATTATTCATATTATTGTCACTGGACTTAGAAACAAAAGAAGACACTTGAGGTTTTTCAATTTTCACAGATGAAGAAGGAACCCCCCTCTGTGGGATTCTTCCCTAGATATGATAACAAACGCCTCTTTAACTTCAAGAAGGATTTTCCTAGTCAAAAGGTTGCTCCTTATGGGCTGATATATGTCATCAAGACCAATAAGAAATTCCACAAATTTTAATAATTTTCCATGATCAATTAACTATGTTCTAGCCTTACATGTACAGTCTGGTGGTTTGGTAAGAATGTCAAACTCCCTCCATAGAGAGTTTAACTCATGATAATATTCTGACACAGGTAAACCACTTTGTTTGAAATTATTAATTTTCTGTACAAATTAAAACCAATTGAACCATCCAATCTATCATATGTTCTCTTAACTCATTTCGCACAGTAATAACATTATCAGAAAACACATGACCTAAATAAACATCTTGAGACAAAGAACTCAGAATCCAAGACAAAACATTTGCATCACACCTATCCCACTGAGCAAGAAAAAGAGGACTAGCAGCATAATCACTTTTAAGACAAGTTCCATTTAGAAAACCCATTTTGTTTTTAATTTAAATAACCAATTTCATAGCACTAGCCCATATTCTATAATTTTTAACACCAGAAATTTTAACAGCGACAATATGAGCACCATTAGAATCATTAGCATGCATATACAGAGGATTACTCTGATCTAAAGAACTAATCATAATAGCCATTATGACAACAGATTAAACAAAACACCAATAAACCAGAAACAAAAGATAAACAAACATTAATAAACCAGACAAACACAATAATCAAACAAATACCCCTGAACACTAGCAATCACAAATAACCACCAATATATCAAATAATCCTTAACTTCCAAGACTGCCCAATTCCTAACCTCTTGCACTCTAGACTCAATAAACAAAGAACAAGATAAAGAACTCACACCCAAGAACAACTTGGTTCTAGTCAAGTGAACTGGGTTGGCCAGAGCATGTATCTGTACCACTCAAGGTGGAAGGTCAAGGTGTTAACCGAACCCGTTTGCACCCACTTAACAAAAAACCAATTGTCATAAAGGAAGAAACCCACTTACATAGCTATAACCAGTCGTAGTGGAAGAATCAATCAATCACTATAGATTCACTTAGTCTAGAGCAATTGAACCAAGAACCAGCCTAGAGAATCTACATAATCACCAGATCTTAAAACCCCCAAAATTGCCAACGTAGGTTTTCCAAAAAACCACCAAATCGGCAATACTTTGATAAACCACCACCAAAACCATTGAATCACGCCATAATCAATAATCCCCAAAAACTAAGGTTTCAAGAAAAAAGCCTAAACCTTAAATTAACCCAAGAACCAACAAGATCCAACAATGAGACCGTTGAATCACTAATCCTAAACCAAGATCCACCAGTAAACCAAGAAACCAATCCGATTAGAACCAATGGCTCTGATACCATGTGAAAATGGTACCAAAACACACAATATAACAAATCACCCAACCAACCTCCCTTTGGTGATCTTTCGTTCACTACATCTATAGCAGATATGTCTTCAAATGAGTGCAAACCAACAATTATAAAGAAACTGAGTTGTCCACAACACTGATGCCACTCTAAAGAATACAATAACTCGCACTACAATCCAGACCTAAAACTAGAACAAAACCAAACCACTAAAGATCAAGATGATCTTTAATACAATCTAAAACTATACAAACACTAAACTATAGCAGATTTTGTTATATAGAAACTCAGCAGATGAAACCTAGAAGATCAAAACCAGAGAGAATGTTGATGAGTGTGTGAAACCAAAAGTTGTGAATGAAGGCCTAGATCTGGGTAATGAGCTTATATAACACTATCTTTCACTTAGCCCAGTGCACTATCAAAACACTTATAAACTAACATCAAAATTAGAGTTAGATATGATAAGCTAAAAACATTTACATTTTAAAACTCAAAGTTCATAAGTTTGCTAAAGAGCTACTAAATTTAATAGACTAGAAACGTAAACTCTTGATTTGCTGGACCTATTTTCGACGATCCGATATCTTATATCTTAGCTTCCCAAAAATGATCTAAAAGAATGATTGCACTCTTCACGTCTCGGTGCAAGACTATTTGTTGTGTCCCAAGATTGTGAAGGTACTCAAGTCCACGAGCTACCCCAATGCATATCTTTAGACGTTGATCCCACGTGAGAGCATTGCTACTAAGATGTTTTTCTAAGCTTCCATTAGAGTCATACTCATAAACAATAATCTTTTTCTCGTTGACATCACAAAAGCCAACGAGCGAAACTAGGTTTTTGTGATGATAACATGAAAGCATCATTATCTCTGTTAGAAACACATGTTCACCTTGTTGGGGGTTATCTCCCAGAACAGGGTTAAGACAATCAATGACAGTAGCAATACCACTTGGTGGTTACCGGATATCACTTGGAATCGTGTGATCACTTTCCAAAGTAAACTATTCGACCCTAATGCACGGGTATCACGAATATCTACTGGGATAAGACCAAATGCGCTTATAGAATTAGGCACAATTCTATAACCCTTTCGCTAATAAGTGTTTTCGTTTTCATGTGTCCTCATGCATGTTCGGATCTCCTATATAGGAGGTTACTCTTGAGCTATTCCAATGGAATTATGAGTATTAATCGCCCATTAATAGCCTCATAATTATCCCCATTATAGCCGTTAGTGGTTACATGACCAATTAAACGTGGTCATAAAGAAGTTGTAATCGCCATTTAGCGATACTTTCCATAAGCGATACTTTCCACTAGCGGTACTTTCACTTGCGGTGGAAGTACAAACTATCGATGGAAACATTGCTTATCGGATTTTCATAGCACTATCGGTGGATACACCACTTGTGGAAACATCGCCTATCGGTGGAAACATCGCTTATCGATGGAAACCACAAGCGGTACTTTCCACAAGCAAGACTTTCACCAAGCGGTACTTTCACCAAGCGGTACTTTCACCAAGACTACCAATACAAACCACTATAAGAGTCGGTGTTCATGGACCTTATGGGTGTACACTCCGTACCTCTAACCCATTACAAGGTGTGAACTAATCCCACAAGTGCACTAAATTTTCCAACAATCCTCCCCAAATTTAGTTCACTTCCTTTGCATGAAAATTAAACATTAAGCAAAACATGTGCATAAACGAAAATGTCACGAGTTGAATTTCCATCTTAGTAAATTACACGTTCAAATATTCGAGAATCGTGGTGTTCTAAGAATTGAACCCTTCAACCCATTTGAATACCAAGATAAAATACACAAGTTTTCAAACACTTAACTGCTCCCGACACTATACAAGCCATGTGTCCATATCCAAATTCATAAATGTTGTAAAAGCTAAAGTCCAAAGCTTCCCAAGCGGCAAAACTTCAACATTTACATAGGTGGTTCCTCTTTAGTCATGCTCCGCCAAGCACTTTTTCAAAGAAAATTAACCATTAAAAGTAAAGACTTCATCCTCCTTTCAAGAAGTTCTCGAGCACAACCTTGGGATGTAAATAAAACATGTGCTCCACCACCGAATGTTCGACTTTCCACATTGAACTCGGCTCCTAAGTTTCCTCGGGAGGAGTTGGGTGTCCTAGCATTCGATGACTAAGTTGGACTTAAACCCATCCCTTTAGCGGACTTTATAACCAAGTCTCTGCGGACCCTTCGTCAAGTGATCGCCTAAGTTCATTGAGATCTCACAAACTCTATAGATACCACCCCATTCATGATAAGCTCACGAATCATGCTATGCACGACACCTAAGTGTCTAGACTTACCATTGTACATCGGCTATAAGCCTTAGCCAATGTAGTCGCACTATCACACCGGATAGAAATAGGTGCTATAGGTTTAGCCACAATGGAATCTCGAAAGCAAGTTTTTCAACCATTCGACTTCTTTACCAAGAAATGCTAGAGCCACAAATTGATTCCATTGTTGAACCGGTGATGCAAGTTTGCTTCTTGGATGCCCAAGAAATTGCACCTCCACCAAGTAGGAATACCCGACCACCGGTAGACGAATTGTCTTGATGTTACCGATCCAACTTGCATCGGTGTAACCTTCCAACATGGGTAACTAGTATATGAGACTATAATCCATAGTTCTCTTGAAATACTTGATACCCTTTGAACCGCTTGCGTTGATGAGCACTAGGATTACTAGTATACCGCTCAATTTTCCCACCGCAAAACCAATATCGGGTCTTGTACAAGTCATGGCATACATCGGTGACCAATTACCCTAGAATACTCAAGTTGAGATACTGACCTTGCCATGATTAGGCATCGCCTTCTCACAAGTATCCATAGGTGTACTCATCGAGTACAATCAAAGTAATTGAATTTCCTCGGTACCTTCTCAATATAATGAGACCGAGAGATAGAAATTCTATTACTTTCATGTTTAATCCTTCTACCAAGGATAACATCGCCTCCCCATGTCTTTCATGGAGAACCTTGATGACAAAATTCCTTTGTCGTCAACTGATTTTGGTCGGTGCAAAGATCAACATGTCATCAACATATAGACAAATGATGACTCCTTTACCGTATTCATCAAATTTGCTATATACACATTTGTCGACTTGGTTAAGAACATAACCACTAGACAAAACCACTTCATCAAACTTTTGATGCCATTGCTTAGGTGCTGTTTAAGTCCATAAAGAGACTTAATCGGTTTACACCTTGTTTTCATTGCTCGGCATGATGAAGCCACGAGGTTGGTTCATATAAACCTCCTCTTCCAATTCACCATTCAAGAAAGTGTTTTCACATCCATCGATGAATAACCGTTGTGAATAGATGCCATAGCAATCGCCGAGCTTATGGTAATCGACACGAGCCACGGGGCATAAGTATCAAAATAGTCTATTCGACTTTTGTTTAAAGCTCGAATGACTAGTCTAGCCTTAAACTTTTCAATAGTTCCATCTACCTTCATTTTCCTTTTGAAAATCCATTTGCAACCCGAGGTTTGCAACGTGAGGTAGATCAACCAACACCAAGTGTTGTTGCCCATGATGGAATCCATCTCATCATTGATTGCTTCTTTCCGAAAGCAATGTCACGGGACTTCATTGCTTCTTCAAATGTTTTGGGGTCATCCTCAACAATGAAGCAATAGGAGTATTGGTCCGAGACCTCATCCTAGTACCTTCAACTAAGTATAGTTGAAACTCGTGTCCAAATGACTTTGGAGTCCCGACCCTTTGCTCTTCCCGAGCACGTGTTCAGTTCTTGAACCACAACCTCATCGAGGACCATGATGGTTCATCATCGGTACCTCGATACACCAATGTCATGAGTTCCATTAGAAATCCTCGACTTGGTCTAGGGACCGATGAGAATCTATTCTCATCAAAATCGCATCCCTTGATTCAATTATAGAGTTAATCGAAACATGTTCATTAGGTTCAATAACATAGAACCTAAAAGCCTTGGAATGCTCGGCATATCCAACAAAGATGCGATCGATGCCTCTTTCACCCAAAGTCTTTGCTTTGGATCGTGGAGTCTTACAATGACTACAACCCCAAACCTTGAGATAGTTCAGGTTGGGTTTCCTTTTAGTCCGAGTTCATAAGGGTAACCTTGTTCCTTTTGTTTGGAACCCTATTTAATAAATAGCAAGTCGTAACATAGCTTCACCCGAAACCTTGACTCGATCCACGAATAGGACAACATGGAATTAACCATCTCCTTCACACCTGCTTTTCCTTTCGAAATACCATTTCTTTGAGGAGTATAAGGGCGATTGTTTCATGGATTATTCCAACAGATGAAATCTTGAGTATCCATGTACTCACCTCCCTATCGATCCTTAATCTTTTGATTAAAGACCCAAGTTGTAATTCAACTTCGCTTTTAAACACTTTGAATTTATCTAATGCTTCATCCTTGGTATGTAATAAATAGACATAACAAAATCTAGAAGCATCATCAATAAATGTCACAAAGTACTTCTTATTCCCCAAAGAAGGAGTGGCATGCAAATCACACAGTCATCGTGAATAAGCTCCAAGATCTTAGTCTTACGACTAACACCACGAAAGGGTTTCTTGGTTATCTTGGTCAACATGCAAGTTTTACACTTTTCGGTGTCCATGTCAAAGAAGGATTAAACCATCCCTAGACATATCTTGCATTCTTTTATAGTGAACATGACCAAGTCTAGCATGCCATGGGTAGAATCACCGATCATATGTGGTCACAAAAGTGAAATAACACTGTCTGTGGTAATATTAAGCTGAACATTTGATTACATAAATAACCAAAACCAATAAAACACCACATTTAGAGAACAAATTTATCGATTCAATAACTTGTTTATATCCATGATTATTCAAAACACTACTTGAAACCAAGTTCTTCCCGATATCAAGAACATGAATAACATTAAACAAAGTTACAATCTTTCCGAACTAAACCTAAGATCTACACAACCACGACCATGCACCAAGGTCATTGACTCATTTCCCATGTGAATAATAGAACCATCATTCGTTGACTCATAAGTCTTGAACCGCCTTCTATCTTTACACACATGAACTTTGCACAGAGTCAACCCACCACGCAACATCATCATCCTGCACATAAAAGATTCGATACATATGTAACATAATAAATCGAAAAGACTTATTAAACATATTCGACCTTTCGGTGAGTTGGTGAACCACCACTCCCCGAACCATTAGTGCTCGATCCATTGGCTTTACCACCAATTTTAACACCTTTGCGGTCCCTTTTAATGTAACCGCCTTGCCACATTTCCAACAAGTAGGTGTTGCCTTCTTGTTAGGATCGCCCTTGTGTTGTCATGATATTTGCGTTTGCCTTTGTTATCATTGTACCGTGGAGTTGTTATGCTCCACCATATTGACAACAGATGGTCCAAGAGCATTGCTACTCTTTGGCTTGTCATTATCCCGCACCTTGAGAGATTCCTCAATGTGCGGATGACCGCCCAACTCAACAAGAGTTAACTCCTCCTTCATATGTTTCAAGGTATGCTTGAAATCTTTCCATGAAGGAGGAGCTTGTCAATGACACAAGAGACTTTGATAGCCTCATCCATGTTCATTTGGTGTTGTGTAAACCTTCCAAGTATTCCAAGAAGTTCATTGTATTGTTCCATAACTGGTCTTGAATCACCATTTTGTAATTTGTGAAATTACTAACAAGGAACTTCTTACTTGATGCATCCTCACCATATATTTGGCATCCAAGGAATCCATAGTTCTTTGGAAGATTCAAAGTTCGATAAATATCAAGCAGAGAATCGGACATACCATTGAGAATAAGACCTCTGCATATGTAGTCATCATTCTCCCATTTGCTCCTCCTTCCGATCCGCTCCACAAGCATCATCCCCATCATCGTGAATAGGTGTAGTAAGCACATACACCACACTCATGCTCGACAGCAGAAGTGCATCTTCTTCGCCACCTCCTAAAGTCCACCCTTCAAACTTGTCCAACTTAGCAAAGTTTGAAGCCATGTGTTTCATTGCGTGAGCTTGCCATTGATTATCACAAAATAGTTTACTTTGATTGTTGGGGTTATCTCCCGAGCGAGGTTAAGACAATCAATGACGAGAGTAATACCACTTGGTGGTTCTTGGATATCACTTGGAATCGTGTGATCACTTTCCAAAGTAAACTATTCGACCCTAATGCCCGGGTATCACGAATATCTACTGGGATAAGACCAAATGCGCTTAGAGAATTAGGCACAATTCTATAACCCTTCGCTAATAAGTGTTTTCGTTTTACGTGTGTCCTCATGCATGTTCGGATCTCCTATATATAGGAGGTTACTCTTGAGCTATTCCAATGGAATTATGAGTATTAATCGCCCATTA